>OOFC01016463.1:38405-60533 GCA_900323345.1 Pseudochromis fuscus
CCCCTCCCTCCCTCCCTCCCTCCCACCTCTGCGCCCTCGTGACCTCTGCCCTAGTGGGAGGTGGCGAAGAGGAAGCCCCACATCACGGCTTCAAATGAGTCCGTCTGTGTTTGAAAACACTGGAGATCCCCTCCCATAACAAACACTCAGGGTTACGTGACTTCTGAAATTCCAGTTTAACTGGTGCATGCTACCACACTCACACATCTCAGCTCCTCCTTTTCATTTAACATATATTGTTTTTAGTGTATAGATATATCCCTCATCACTTTAGTCCCTGTTCCCTGTAACAGTGTAATGCAATGCTCCGACAGCGCTGCGTCAGCACCGAAAATGGATTGTCACATGACAAGAGTGCCACTGTTAGTTAGAAGCCCCACGTCCACAGACAACATAGTTTCTCATGAGGATCCCCAGCTAGAACAAGCTCAACAACTGCTGCTATAATATAAACTTCATGTATAAAAGATGAGGATTGCCTTTTTATAACTCAGAGCAAGCAGAGCTGCCCGGCAGGGTAAGACTTCTTCTCCCTCTCTTTTTTTTTTTTTCAGAGTGCTTTTTTTTTGCGCTCTGCTTTAGATTTCTCGCGGTATTTATGTCCCTTTTTTGATTCGATTTCACTGAACTATGAAATCATACACTTTCACTCCATACTGGCAATTTCCTACCACTAGAATTCCTGTTTTTATGTAGTACACCACACGAGCCACACTTGTTCCCCACAGCTGGAAACTGGCAGCGGGTTTCAAAGAAGAGGATGGTGCCATTTTCCCCTGGACCAGTTCATCTTCAGCCTACTATTGTTGGTTATTTTATTTTTTGTTGACACAGTGGCTTAAGCTGAATTGCTTTTCACTCCCCTACAGGCTGTGGCATATCAACTTTTTCTTTATTTATTCTCTTCGCTTCTTGTTTTCTCTTTTATTTTCTGGTAATGGTCTGGAGAAAGTCAACAGTCTCTCTAACACCTTTTACAGATGTCACATTGATGCTTAAATACTTTACATATTGACTGCAACACAATATGGGTTTATTAAACTGATATGACACAATCTTGTTCCTGTCAGGTGACCACAAAGCACACAAGTGAAAGCACACATCCCCTTTCTCTAAGATATATTCCCAAACACCTGAGTGTGTTACTTTCTCTCGATGACTTTGAAGACTTCTATGCAGGATGTCTCCATGCACATATTTCCCCAGGTTGTCATGCCTGACTCTGTTTTCTAACATGAACATCTCACCATTCATGAGCGGATCCATGTGACACAGATCACAACATCCTGAAGCACGTGCTTCGCAGTGGAGCATGTGACTGCAGCAACATACGAGAAGAGATAAGAATCAGAGGTGATGAGATGGATTGTTCTCAACATGCATTTACAATACAGATTTTGACGTCTCCTGCTTAATATTAATATCATAAGTATTATTGTGGCTGTATTGCAGATGCAACATGGAAAACATTGCTTCTGGATAATTAATGTTGAATTGAACTGAACTCGTCTGAACCGAGTGATGTTAATTTGTTTTAAATGAACTTAATTGAATTCAACTGCATTGACCTGAGCTGAAAGCTGTGCATAATGAATGCAGCATCATGTACAGCAGTAATTTATGAAGTCTTATTAAAGCTGAAACAATGACAGCAGATGACTTAGGATGATGAAGAATATATGCATTACTAGCAATGAGTGACACACAAAGCTTTAAAAAGAAATCAATAGAAAGATTTTGTTTGGGTAAACCTTTCAAATTGGACTCGAAACTGTAAGTACACTCAGACGGATGCATGACTGCATGTTTGTGTGCATCTGGTGATGTATACGAGCATGTCCGTGTGTCTGTGTGTGGTTGTTCGTACGCCAGTGAAGTACAGGGTGTCTTTGATTGTTTTGTTCTCCTTCCCAGACAACAGGTGCAAATCTGGATAAGCTCAACTGCTTTCCCCATTATTCTGCATAATTTCCCCAGAGGGAGAAAGACAGAGAGAGAGGACGGGTTTGAAGAGGTAGGGAAGGCTTGAATAAGTGTCGGTTTCCTCCAGCTGTAAAGCAAAAAGGGAAAATTGGATGTATGTGCTCCCTGAAACACATGTGTTTGTATGTTTGCAGTTTGCATGAATCTTTGTATTTCTGCTTTGTGTGTGTGTGGGGTGTGTTTATCTCATTAAAAAGAAGAGAGAGAAAGAGAGAGAGAAGAAAATCATAAACTGGCAACCCTGACCGTAATGCCTCAGAGCCAAGGTTATACATAGAAAATTACACAGTGGCGTGCCAGCGCCGCCTGACTTAAGCCTGCACATGCAAACATAGCAGGGCTCTGCACAGATGCATATATTACATAAAATCGAGCACATAAGATGACACAAACATGTGGCGTACGCTCACACAAACAGAGCAAAACACGACGCTCATCGGCGCGGCGTCCTTGACTTTGTTTCTTCAAAAACATCGTCTACACAAACAGCACTTTGCCCTTTACATCCTGGCTCCGTATTTACACCGCTGATGAAGTTCTGCCGCTGCTACCTAACCACCCGACTGTTATGCAATTCGAGTCGACTCAGTTTTAATTTTTTAAACCTCAAGTTTTAAAAAGCTGTGAGGCCAAAGTAGGAGAAGCAGTATTGTTGGAGCTTTCTGGGCAAAGCAATGAGCTCCCTGACATGCTCAGGTTGAATCTTTCATGTGCGAGGGGAAAAGGGAGTTGTTTGTGTGGATAGGTGTGTGTGTGCATGAGTGACAGGAAGGGGCAAAATAAAACAAGCTTGGTCAACCTGTGAATAAATCTTTAAGGTACACTTTAAATTGCCAAGTTTAGGGTGAAAGCGAAAAGGAAGAAGATGAAGCTATAAGCTCCTGCGTGTAAATGTTTGATGCAGACTGATTCGGCCTCCATTTGAACAATTTGACTCAGGAGAGAGAATGGAAACAGGGCTGGTGAGGGGCCCCCAGACACCGCTGTTAGCTCCCTGACCTGCCTTGGGTAAATGTTTGACTAAGAGTGTCCCTGCTCGTCGTATTTGTTGCACGCTAGTGCTTCAGAGGAGGCCTGAGAGGGGGAGGAGACGCTGTTGTCACCAAGAAATCAGAGAGTGGATCAGCACGCACAAAATTAACCTAAACTGAACTTTTTCAAATAATTATTTTATCTATAGCTGCTGCTCCTGTGCATACACCGGGGTGTAATTACTCATGTGTACTCATGTGGTTTCTCGCACCTATATGTGCTCACCCACTACCTCTCTACACAGTTACTCTTTTATGTATTTATTTACTCACTCATCTACTTAATGTATCGCTCACTTACCGTATGTACTTACCTACAGGGACTGTGTACTTAAGGGCCACGTTAGCGTATGTAAATACTTACTTAAATTATGCTCTTATTCAGTATACTCATATCAAGTGTGTACTATTTGTAGTTTGTTGATTGTGTATTTAGTTTTTAATGTTTGGTTAACATACATTGTAAATCTTTGAAGTAAATTTACAGTAGTATAGGGCGCTGCAAGAGTTTGTTATTATTTGGAGGCAGTGTGCATCTATACAACCGCTTTGGGGGTCTCTTTTTTTGGTCAGAAACTACAGATGCATCTATAGCAACACTTGTTTTAGCTTTTCTTTTTCATTATTTCTATCAAATGAATAGTAAAAATAAAAAAACACCTGATGCTGCCTGTGGTATAGAGTGATGCACTGTAGTCTTTGGCTTATTGGCACTATAGACTGTATATAAAAGCACCCACTTGGTCTCAAAAGTGAAGCCAATGTAGAAGTGCAAAAAAGTGAGAGTAGATGCTGGCTCCAAAAAACTCCTGCTTCCAATTGACTTGAATTCAAAAATCTTCATTTTCAATCATGAAATACTAAAAGGTTTTCTTCCACAAGTTATTCTGATGTCATCAGCCAAAGTCAACTCTTCTTCTCCGTGATCTGGTGCTCCATCTGAAAATCATTTCATCATTCAGTAGATATTAGGCTTCAACGAGAAGAAGGACATTTAGGGGCGTGGTCAGTTTGATTGACAAATCTGGTCTTCAGTGATTTACAGGTGACCTCCAGTCTCATACATGCTGGATAGTGCCCTGAGGTTCAACAGTCAGACCCACAGTGACTGCACTCCTCTCTTATATACAGTCTATGATGGGCATAAATAAATATAGCATGGGATGATTTGGAAAACACAAAAATGTGTGAATATTAAAAGAAAATAAAAAAAATACAGGTTCCCTACAATGGCAGCTCATCATTATGCAGTCTATTTTTATGCATGCTCTGTGCTAGTGATGTATTTGTGTGTTAGCCAACATGTGCCCTGCCTTTTGTCCATTGCCAGCTCGGATAGGCTCCAGCCCTCCTGCAACCCAACTGTAGATCATGTAAACTCGACTGTAAACAGCTGAGGTGAAAGAAAGGATATCTATCTATCTATCTATCTATCTATCTATCTATTGTGAAATTGTTGCTCATCTACTCAAAATTGATAATTATTGTATATTTTCCCCCTTAAAGCCTCTAAAACCCTATTAAGTAAAATTAAAAACAAAAATACTTATGGACATGCACATTTCATTTAGGAGCTGTAATTATTAAAAAAGGACAAAACAAAATTGAGAGTAAAGTCAGTAATTACTCTGTAATCTAATTTCCTATAGTTTCCTTCCCTTTGAATACTTGCAGGTCCCCGTCTTAAGACGCCTCAAAGAAACATCATTAGTCTCGGTTTCAGTGGAAAGTTAATGTCTTATAATGGACAACATGCAATCCAGAGGTTTTTCCACCTCAGCGGGAAACACTGGCTTCTTGTAATTTGGAAGCATTAAAAAAAAGAGTGAATCTTTAATCTTTGTTGCAACACACACACATCGCTCATGGTTTTTAGTCACCGCAGACTTACACATAGACCTCCTACAAATCTAGAGCATGAAGTCCAGTGTGTGGTCGCTGGAGTCTTTAAAGCGCTAAAACGAGACCATTAACACTGTTCTTCTGTTGGCAAACCACTTAACCTACCCTAACCCGGAATGGATTACTGCCCAAGACCTTCTAAGCCAATCAGACAAGAGGAATCTCAGGAGGGACAGCATTTCACGCAGAGTACAAGTCCTGCGAAAATGGTTCTGGGAGTGTGTGGACTTACATTATACTCTGCTAGATCTAACCACATAGAAATCATTTGAAACTTAAGGAAAGAGTGTGACAAAATATTCTTACCTCAAAGTTAAGTTTTAATTTTGTGTTGTTTTTTTTCTTAGCCTTCAAACATTTCTCAAGGTCAGTGGATGCTCACGCTTTAATACCCTCAGTGAAGTAATCCAGTGATTCTGCATGACTGAGAAGTGGAGGAAACACAATGATTTGCTTCTCTGTTTGCCAAATAAAGTAATGTACTGGCAAACTATTAGCTGCCAAGTATATGTCATGTTAAAAATGCACAACTTCATCACTGTAGGGCCCATAGTTTAAAAAAAATACTTGAAATTTTGGGAAATACTATTTGATTTTTGGGTTGTAATGATCAATAGAGCATGAAAATCTCTATGCTACACATTAGGCAGTGTCCTGTGGTTCAGGGGTCAGCCCCTCCTCCTCGCTCTTCCGTTCATATCCAAATATTTCAAAGTTGCGGCTCTAAACAACCAACATAACAACGTTCAAGTGACAAACTCCTGGATTCAAAAGTTCACAGCTCCACAGGTGACATCATGTTAGCTTCATCCATCTAAGGAAATAGCATATTGCCTCAGAAAGTCCTTATCTGTCATTATGGGTGCATGTTTTAACAAGGCAGTGTTGTTATTTGACCACAAGTGGGCAACAGCGTTCAGTCTATAGCATCAGTGCAGCTGAATTACACCTTGACGGAGGTTTGTGCTCCCTGGGTGCTTTCCAATTGAACATGGTACAAACATTTCTCTTTGCTCTGTCCAAAGGTAAATTTAAAAGGTCACTAACTTTTTACATTGCTATTTATACAATGTTAATACAGAGGAATATGTTGGTCTATTTTGAACAGATTATGGTTATGGGGTAAAGTGCTAAAAGCTTAGTTAAGCCAGTTGTCTGCTCCCTCTATATTTAGTATAGACACAGCAAATGAGTCACACTAGGTTGAGCTATTTGTATTAGGTCTTGTGTTTGTGTCCATTGTGTGTCGAGCTTTCGCTTAAGTGTACTTAATAACATTAAAGACAACTGAATTCAGTTTAGGTGAGCATGCTCCACACTCCTTATGTATTGTGTGTGCTGGCTCACTGACATGACTAAAACACTTAATGGAACCGAGCCATTGTTAACAAAATTAGTTTCACTTAGCTCCTTTCCCGTAATAAGTCAAAACTGCCATCACCGGGCCGGCAGCCAGACACATAAATAATCTCAAACTGCCTTGAAATAATATGGATGTTATGATTTACTTATTGAGTTTAACTTACGTTTAGACATTTGTGTCTAATGAAGTGCAGATGTGACATTATCTGTGAGCACTTCGCACAATGCACCGTACTAATAAATGGAGCACAGTGGATCTGCAGCCAAGTTTCATTTATTGTGCGCACAGAAAGTAGAGTTTTTTTTCACAGTGGACAGTTTGGCTTGTCATAGCAGGAGAAGCACAAGTGTAGCTGTCAACATTAAAAATGGCTGCATTTCATTTTAATAACCAAGTGTCGTGCTTATGGCATACAGAGGTACCTGGTGGGACATGTGTGGGCCATCATGTCAAGTCAAATCACAGAAGGTCTACATGTCTCAGGTCACCACCACCCTCACAGACAGTGGTCATGGTGCAGCTACACAATAGGGAGAGGGCAACATTGATTGGTGTCCTCTTCCCAGAATTCAAAAGGTCACGCAGGCTTCCTGAGCTACCATCCATCCACAAGCTCACCTCGGTGATATCTGCCACTAATCTCTGCTGCTCTGTGCAGCTGTCCTTTTGCAACACACCTTCACAACACTCTGCCATGTGACCAAACCCTGCACTCATCATTTAGCCTCACAACAGCTGTCCAATCAGGATTTCACTTATTTGTTTTCATTTCCTATTGGGATGACAGTTGTTTGTATACATCTGAAAGCAAAGCCCCTATCTCTACTAGCACATGTAATGAGTTTATTGTTACCTCCACCAAGGAGGTTATGTTTTTGCCTGTATTCATGTACTTGTAATATTGTGGAAAAACCTTTGAGGAGTTCACAAAGGATCTTTTTTAAAGATAGAGAACAAATTATTAAATTCTGAACAAGATCAGAGGATGAGATCCTGCTGAGGAAAATCCTGAAAACCCAGAAAATCCAGATCTCCTACAAAAGGTGAATCTTCTTAAAATTCTTAACTTTGTCACCTCTTAATGGATTTTAGTGAAAATCTACACTGCTGGGTGATAATGTTTACACTTTGAGGAAAGGGATCATATGTCATTCATGGACACAGTAGATCCAAAACAGATACGTTTTCATGCTATGATCATAGACCTTTACATCCTGATCATAAAAATGAGGCCACTGAGGGCAATGAGACGCTCTCTCCATTTGATTTAAATTCAAAATGTTCATTTTCAACCTTGAAATACTCAGGCGATACATTTTTCCAACAAGTCATTTGGACATCATCCACTAAAATCAACTCTTCTTCAACTCATCAGTGATCTGGTGGTCCATCTGAAACCATTTCATCATTAAGCAGATATTAGGCTAAAAAAAGAGGAAGATTTAGGAGTGTGGTTAGTTTAATGACAAACCTGATCTCCAATGAGACCATCCCTGAACTCCAGTCTCATTCACATTGGACAGTGTCCTCTGCTTCAAGAGTCAGACCTGCCTCCTCACTCCTCCCTTCATATTCAAATATGGTCACTTCTGGCTCCACAAAAACCAACATGGTGACACGCAAATGCCAAACTCCTATCTTTGATTTACAAGTCCACATGTGTCTATGTAAATAGGATATTGCCAAAAAAAAAGATTACATTTGAGGTACATTCAGAGGACAGCAGCCTGTCTGAAAAAATCCAGAAAAATCCAGATTTCTTATAATGTATGTTTTAACAAGATTGTGTTGCTATGTGTCCACAAGAGGGCAACACTGTTCAGTCTGTAGCAAGGTCAAATCAAAAGTCTCCAAACTCCTGACTTCAAAATGTGAGTCACAAACCAACTGATGATGACATGTTAACTTTGTCTATTCTTTTTATACAGTCTATGGGTGTGACCCAAACCTCAGTTTGACTTTGGCAGGATTGGGTGATAGGATGTCTGAAAGACCCTGAAATCATTAAAGATCTAGTTCGTGTAATGGGAAACATGTAAAAGTAACTAAATAAATTAGCCACATGCATTATGCCTTGATGGAAGTCTGTGCTCTCTGGGTACTGTCTAGTTAAACGTATGTGTTTCCTGTTTTTGTAAAAGGCAGCACCACTTCATTGTACAGACCAGTTTAAAGTACATGTATGTGTATTTTCTTGCCATAGATGCTTTCCCTTATGTCTCAGTTTTATTTGTCTGACAGTCTCGCTATGTCTCACCCACACACACAGACAGAGAGTCTTTGCTTACAGTATAAGCCTGTCTGTGGGAGTTCTCCTCGGTACAGTGTGCAGTCTGTGGGTTTTATCAGAGGCGTCCCACCTGGAGGAGGTCTGGGAGCAAAAACACAGCTTCAGACAGATTTAGAGCTCTTTCTGCTCTGCAGGAATGAATGAGCGGTGTTTGTGTTGCGTGGTGTTTGAATAGTGCTCTATTTTGGAGAGAGCCTCCCATTGGTGAGTGGCTCCTGGAGTGTGAGGATGCATAATGATGCTGGTGGATAAAAGTCCTGGGTGTGTAAGAAACGGACAGACGGACCAGGACTGAAGAAAATAAAATATTATAAAATAAATGCAGCAGGATAGAAACTTGTTTGTGCTTGATCTTTAACTTGCACTCAATAAAAAGTTAGGATTAAAGAGTTTTATGTTTTTAATGGGATGAGAAGAATGATAAATACCCATTGAAGTATAGTTTTTGAAAAAACAGTTGCATTCAAGTATATTCTTGTACTGGGGTCAAGACTCTTCCCATGTGAGCTCTGTCCTTTTGTTTCCTGGGTTTTTAGCACCTCTTTTAATGTTGGGAAAATAAGCCACTTAAGAAATAAAAGCCACATAAATGTTCCTGTTTAAGAATCAAAATGAAAACACTTTGAACTGGAGCTCCAGGCATTTACACACACGTATATCGACATATATATATGTGTGTGTGTGTGTATTCACTGGATGGACGAACCAGCCATGTGTTCAGCAGCTGTCTGTGCTGAGAACTGTATGTGTCTTCTTAAAATATAGTTATGCACCCAGAATAGGTCACAAGCAAGTTTCTGGGTCTGGTATGTGACTCACATTTAATATAGCCGGGCTGACTGAGATTGAAACCAAATTTAAAGCAGTTAGTTCAAAAAAATCCTTATAAAGCCTGGGTCATTTATCCTCTTTTTACATATGTTCATAGTTTAACATGTTTACGTTAATTACACATTTTTGAATTTCATTACATGTGGTTAGAATTATCATCTATTATCCTCAAGTGGTCATAAAACTAATTTGATACAGAAAGGATAACTGATAAATAAAGCTACAAAATGAATGAGTGCATGTGGTATTTAGTTACTGTGTACACAGCACTATGGTGGGAGATAATCCACCCTCACATTCATTGCATGAAGCCATTACTGTATGTTACAATTTTACATAACGGCTTCACTTAAACATTAAAGTCTGCATATGTCACAGTGTAATGAAATACCGTCACTCTGCTGACATCTGGATGCTTCAAATAAAGAGCTGAAATCACACTGATTTCCTGCAGGTCTAGAACATGTGACCACATAATCACAGCATGTCCGATGGGGACATTTGATACATGCTGTCCTTTTCTTCCCACCTCCTCTATCGTTACTGCTTTCCCATCTTGTAGCAAAAGAATTCCCTGTAATTCTTCATTATCATCATGACAATCTGCACTACAGTTAACCAATCCCCTATAAATATATGTTTAAAGTAATGATTGGCAGCAGTGATATTATTGTGGAAGTTGTTAAATTCACGCTGTAATGTAGCCCAATGTTTGACTTCTTTCCTTTGCAGCAAATATTGAATTTTAAAGTAATGCAGTAAAATTGTGGTGATTTAATTAGCCTGAGTGGATTTAAATGTTGGTGAATGTAGCTAGATGTTGCCATGTAATCGCTAATATGCTGTAAAATATTGAATAAAAATACACAGCAAAAAGCAGAAAACATGTCTGCTGTTTGTTCCCTTAGGTCGAGCCACCGGGAACATCTGTGAGCAGTGAGGTAATTTTAGCCTGATGATGACAGTCTGAACTTCAGGTCAGGTGAATGTCATACCGAGAAATACTCCCTCAGAAATAATCGGTACACAGTGAAACATGTAATTATAGTCATTCTCCCCAAAGACCTCACAGATAAAAGCTTCTCACTCTATGAAGCTGTGAAATCTTTTTGACCTATGCCCTTAATGAAGAACTTAAAGGAATATGGCGCCATCTTGGAATATGGTATCCAGTTACAGTCATGCTTTTGGTCAGGAAACATCCGATTAGAGGTGAGAAAATGCTGACAAAGACTCTCTGCTACAAACGCAAAAATATGAAGAGATTTTTAACTCATAAACACCCAATCTAATGCTAACTTAAACATCATGTGCTGAGGGGCCACGAGTCCAGAAACCAAAAATTATTTCTAATTGATAATCCTTTCTTTTTTATTACTATTTTTTATTAATGCCAGTTTCTTAAAATGTGAAAAATTCACAAACTCATATGAAAAAAAATATTTGAAACTGACCATTTGGATATTTTTCCAACATTTCACAGAGTAGAAAACTGAGCAGTTATTATAGAAATGAAAAGTCCGGTGTACTGATAGTGGAAGCAATAAATAGTTGCAACTTCTATTGCAGATCAATACTTCACCAGGGCTTTTTTTGTTTGCCAATTACAAGAGACACAACCAATTGAAGTAATTTGGTAACCTGAACAACAGATGAGCTCAATATAAAGTAGATTTTGACACAGGGGCACCTGTAAGACAGAAAGGTCACACAATACACCACCAACAACAAATGAGTTTTTAATGAAATCAAGCAGAATCAAATGACGTAGACTGCACCTCAGCCTTTTAAAAGTCATGGAGACGTGGGGCCTTTAGAGAGCTGGTCACTTGGTTCACTTAGCAATCCAGTCTCATTGATGTGGTGTTTGTCACTGTAGTTATTAAAAAAAACCCTCGGAGGATCTAGGGAAATATAATAACTGATAATCACTACTTGTGGCCACAGTGGAAGCTTTATGGTAGAAATACACATTTATTTTTTATACTGATGTTGAAGTTGCCGCGTGTCCCATGATCCCACATGATTTATTTAAGCTGAGTAAAATCTCATTACATGTCATGTTAATAGTGACTTATACAACCTTTGTATTCTCCACTGATTACAGCACAGAAGGTAAAAATGCAGAGTGATGAAAGGAATAGTTAGTGATAAATTCGTGTTGAGTCCAATATTGTTTTTTATTAGAATATGAGATAAAACCTCGAGTGGTCCATTTGGGAAAATTGCACTAATGTAAGGAACTTGGAGGAATACAATAAACAGTAATAAAATAACACATTAAAATACAGATAATGGAAGTACAATAGCAGAGACAAGCATTAATTGGCCTGAAGAGAACTTGAAGCAAATTATAATTTTATGTTGCTTGTAGACATAAAATGTGCTCATTATCCAAGAATAAACATGTTTTTACGTCCTTATGTTGGAGAGCACTCACTGTTTTGTAGTGATTATCTCAAGAGTTCATCATTTTGCTAGTAAACATTTTTTTAAGTTATCAGAGGCATCGTAACTACAAGTCACACTCAGAAGAAAACGGTTTGGTCGTTGGGTAACAGGTTGATCTTCATAACAATGGTCAGCAGTGTCCACCTCAGGTCACCCGACCAGAGCTGAGGATGTCAGTCCACTGCTTTTGTTTGCTTTCCATTGCTGCTGTCTCCTCTGTGGAAGTCAGACATGGTGACTCTCACCGCGGCCAGGCAGGCGTGAGGCGGGGACACTGAGTGACTAGATCACATGTGACAGAAGTGCAGTGAAGAAGCTTTGCATGTCAACCAGCGTGGAAGGAGAGGAAGGCAGGAGGGCGAGGAACAAAGAAGGAGGAGGAGGAGGAAGAGGAGGAGGAGATCTGGAGATAACCGAGGGAAAAAGCCAGTTACTGCCCCGGGAAAACTGAAAAACAATAGGAGGGGGTTGTAATTTGTTTGTGTACTGTATCTTCAGACACAGGCTTTACATCAGTAATAAAGTGAGAAGCTACCAGAGAGAGAAGAAATCACTGACTGCAGGTGTCCGTGAGACCACATCCTGCCTGCAGAGAGGAGAGAGGTGTCAAAATGAGATCGAGAGACTATAAGAGAAAGGTGAGAAGGGGGCAGGGGTCCAAAGGTGCTAATCTGAAGCTGTGTGTATTTCATAAGTGACGTCCCGGCCTGTAGCGCTGCCAGTTTGCAGTCAGGTCGCAGAGTCCAGTCAGGGCATGTGAGGACACAATCACAGCCAGGCCACTATGTACAGCCAAGAAGAGACACAGCGGGACGGGACACCAATAATATGTATGGGACGGAGTGATCCTAATAACATGAGTTCAGCAAAGGGCTAGGAAATGTGCTTTTGGGTCACTGCCTCACAGTAGAACCCTTTGTGTGGTGAGGTGCTCAAACGGTTTCATGTGGACCGTGCACTGAGAAAAGGTTTAAGAATGTAGGAAGCGATTCAGATCAACAGGATTAGTTGATCTCGGCCAAATGAGGTTTAAAAATAGCAGAAAATGGATTTCTGAATATTTTAGCTATTTTGAAAACAGGCCAGAAAGAAGACGCTTGACAGAACTGCTCCCAGTTTATTTTTATTTTTTAATCAGCATCTGTTCATATGTTGCTACCAGATGGACAAACAAACCAACACAGTTACAAACATAATCTCCTGGGTGCAGGGTAATTAACCCATGGACATACAGGGGTTATAAGCCCTTTAGATGCTCTAGCAAGTTCCATATACAGCTTTGCAATTGACTTTAACTCATAAAGTCACATCTACTACACTTCCTGGTGCAGTCATGTGACCATGTGTGAATTTGTTAACATGTATGTAACATTACAGATCCTCAGAAATGTGTCCACTGTTTGTTCTGTTTTACATCCCCACTTCATTTATTAAAGGAGAATAAGATCTGTTTTCTTATTGGTTAACACTAAACACAGTGAGCAGCTAAGATTAAAACTTCTTAACTCAGGATTTTGCCAAATGGAAAACTCAGGGACTATTTGATTTCATCCTGTGGAGCACATGATGGGGATGCTTCACGTATAACGCCGATGAGGGAGCGTGTGCGTTCGTGCCAGAAGAGCGGCTACATGGTTATAAAATAGCCAAAAGATGAAAACCTTTCGAGGCACCGTGAAACACACCTGGACATAGAAATGTTGGAGTTATCTGAGGTGCTTTCAAGGCTATTTTAGGTTCAGACGAGGGCTGCATTTTTGAACGCCGTGTGCCTCACTTCTGTTCTGTATTCACCGCACATGTTGGGTGTTACTCTCCAGCTCACTGTCCTTAATGTTTTAGGTGACTTTATAAATGATATCAGCCTTTAAAAACACCCTCCTCAAAAAGCACAATTCACCGCTTCAAATTGAATTGAGACCGTAAGCTGAGAAAAGACTGGAGGGGGGCAACTAAAACAAGCTAAAGTTTCCGATACGCTCTGCGTCCAGTTTCATATCCAAAATAAATCTTTCAGCCAATAACAAACATTCTCAGGGATGAACTCAGGAACCACCTCCTGTAAATCTTATCCCATTGAAACTAAACCAGGCAAACCACAGCAGGGCTCCTCTGTACGTTACAGCCTGGAAATTTAAATGGAAGCTAAAGCTACTGTTCTCGTGCTAACTGGGAGAAGGTTGCAACATTTGCACTTTTTCCTTTTTAGCTTTGGATGTTTCAAAATGTCTTAAAATATTGGTACATAACAGGAAATAATCCTGCATGTCACATGTGGGAAGATGCAATCCAAATACCGTGTAGAAAAACACTAAAGATTGTTCACAAGGAATCACATGAAGATGTTTTTTTTTTTTAAAGCCAAGGGTAATTTATGACATAATCAAAGAAAGACATTATGTTACGGTGAAAGTGTTTTATTCCCCTGGACAGTGTAGCAAAGCTTTTATCATTCCATTTATTGTAACACTGCATCAATCAGCTTCAATTTACTGAGTTGCTGAAAAAACCTCAAGGCACCTTCCATACAAATGTGTACAAAAAAAAAAATCACTTAATCCATTTGACAAGCCGTTAAAACCTTTTGTCGTCTTTCTCCATTTTTTCCTTTCACTGTAAATGTGATATTCAGACTGGAACTATTATCTTAATAATTCAGTGGATGATTAAAAGGATTGAAAATGACTGGCTCGTCTTTCATTAAGCGTGTCAGTGTTGACTGTCTTTTTAATTTATAACTCTAGCTGTAACACAAATTTAAATGATAATGCCTTAGGGTCTGATTTTAATTTCTTAAACCCCAAAAAATACATAATAATGTATTGCATGTGTTGGCTGACAACAGTTTAGTTTTTATAGATATGCTTTACATTGTATTAGTCCAACTGTGTATCTATTGACTATATTTATTTTATTTTCAATTAGCATTCAAAATAATTAAAATCTGTGTAATCTATTTAACCCACAGTAATCTGGTGGGTAGATTTATAGATGTCAATAAATGTATTTTTGAAGACGATGATATTAGAGTCATTCTAGAAACTAAAACTAGGCCAAAGGTAAACCCACTAACAAGTGGTTTGTTGGGACAGTGCAATGGAATTTTATTGTGGAAGAATAAATGAAAATACAAAAGAAGATGATAATAACAAGAAGAAGAAAAAAAACCAAACAGATTAAAATACACAAAAAACAAAAAATACACCCAATATATAAAAGACAGAAAATACACAAAAAATAAATATAAAGGCATATTTCAGACTATAAAACAAGAAGATAATTCAATATGTATAAATATGTATGTATTCTGGGAACAAGAAAATAAATATATATGAATATATGTGTGCTCTGAGAAAGACATTGCACTTCTATTATTGCACTATTGCATTATTTTTTAAAGAGTATAAAAGGGTTTCACATACATAGTATGAGCTTTCAGTTGTTTGTTGCTGTCTCTTGTATCCTCATGCAACCTCGGCTGCAGGTACCGCAGAACGTCACACACGTCCATCTTATCCTCCCTGGGTCTGGTTGTTGACCAACTCCAAACAGGCAAGAATTGAGATTATCGTTAAAATAGGATTTAGTCTAAATTAGACCGCCTGGGATTACAGGGAGAAAAAGCGAGGCCCATCTATTCCTGTGTGTCCTTATGTGTGACCTGTACGGGTATATATGATTGAATATACGGCACACTTGAATTTATATATATTTTTTCTCACTTCATTTAATATCTGAGCTAAGTATTTTCTAAACAATCAATAATGTGTGTCATAATTGAAATTATTTTCTTCAGAGCTTTAGATTGCTGTGTGAAATTACAGATCAAGTAGCTGTTTCCCTGGCACGGAGACTGAAAACAAATAGTCATACAATATTCATTTCTTGCTGTGTGGGTGACCTACTTTCAACATATGGGGGTATAGGTTGAAGCAGCAGTAACATCCCGTACAATCAGACAACCTCACATTGAACTGGATTGATTTAAGTTCCTGCATCTAAAGTCCAGCACCACATTGATTTACCACCAATCCTTCTTAGCTGGTCAAATGTGAGCCCATCCATGTGTCCCAGTGTCCTGCTTGTGTGTGTGTGTGTGTGTGTGTGTGTGTGTGTGTAAGTGTTTACCTAATCATGTGTGCGTGTGAATGTACGATGCTCTCTAACGGGGCTAAAGGAACGGCGGGTCAAGTGGAAGGGGTCTGCTCACGTGTCAGGGATTGTGATGACAGAGCTGAGTGTGTGTGCATTAAGCTGTTAGTATAGACTAAGCTGTGGGACATCAGGCTGACGTATCCTCACAGAACCTTTGTGTTAAGCTATGGCTGGATGGAGCTGTATGAGGCAGGCCTGCAGTCTCACAGACACACAGAGAGGCTGATCTACTGTGTAATTATCGGGTCTGCAGGGAGAAAACCAATCACGCATCTTCCACTGCATAAGTTCAGTGACTGCAGGAATGTGCATTTATTTTAGATTATCATTAAGAAAAGATGCGATGTAAATAAGAGCACAATGTAACCTACATTTCACAGACCAGAGACATACTTTCTGTAGAGATGTACTTGAATATCTTCACATCCATCACCTGTAAACATGATCTTGCCAGTGATCTATAATGACTGAAATCCAATAGCATACAACCAAACAGAACGGCTTTACTGAAATTATGAAGAGATTGAAAAACATATCAGATTTAGACAAATAGATAAACAGTGTCATGTTTATGTGCTGTGCTGCCCCCACGTGGCCACGTGAGTTACTACAACTTGAAGTCACCACAAAATGGAAATAACATCAGGCATGGCAGATAATATAGCCACCTTAGATAATATAAGAAAAGACTCTTAATCTAGAGATCTGTCTATTGATTTTGCCATTATTATTATTGTTGTTGTTGTTATTAGTAGTTGTAGTAGTAGCAGCAGCAGTTCAGTCCAACATCAACATCTCCAGTGTCTCCAACTGCCTTTAGCCCACTTCACACAGGCTGTGGAAACTGTGGAGCTAGAGTGAACCTGGGAGACAAAAGTTTCTGTATACAAATATGGCGACGTGTTCACGTGCCATAAAAATACAGTCTGTGGTTAAGAAAGAGGTAATAACCGACAATTTTACATTTCTTCGCCATTGCTGCCGCTCCTTATCCACCGTTAGCTTTGAGCAGAAGCACTGAGCACAGACAGAAGTGTCCGTCCGTACCTTGATACTATGTGTAACGTTGAGCCTTCACACGTTACATAGCATACAGGTACAGGTTCACATGTTGTTAGACCAGCTGAGTGACTGATTCCGTTCCCAAGCTTACAGCGGTGTTGTTGCATCTTAACTCATTAAAAAACATCTAATTCATCCAGTTTTGGTGCCTCTCACACTTCATAAGTTGACAAGCCAAGATGGCGGTACCATCCGGTCCCATGGTGTAATGGTTAGCACTCTGGACTTTGAATCCAGCGATCCGAGTTCAAATCTCGGTGGGACCTCGTCCTTTTCCTCCGCGTGACAACCATACACTACCCTCTGAAGGCATTCAATAACAAAAAAAAACGTGTAGCGCATTAAAATAAGCACAATACAAAGTCAGTGTTTTTCTGCTTATACTGTTTTCACTGTGTGCTGGCTGAACAGTGAATTTTCCCCCAAAAGAGATTCTGAAATATTTTTAATTTTTTATCTAATTTAAACAATACCAAAACATATACACACTAAAAATGATGGGTGTTTTTTCCAGAACTGGGTCAACACTGGACTAACTACATGGGTTAATTTAACCAAGCAAGACTGATAAAATACTGGATAAAACAACTAAATATTGAGTGAAAACAACAAGACACTGGGTAAAAACAACCCATACTACTGTGGTAAATTAAGTTAGCATATACTTAAAGTACGTTAAGTATTCAAAGTAGCAGTAGAAACACTCAAATAAACACTGATTAAATAATTCCACGGTGAAACAGAACCCACACAGAATTTTCCAGCCTTATGGTCAAACAATTTTATTGTCACACATAAATGGCAGTGTTAAAAATATAAATACAGTATAATGCTTGAATTGAACATTTCTTTTGATGTTTTATTGGAATGTTTTTCAAATTTCTTTACAAATATCCATGACAGCTAAACAGCATCGGCTGAAGAGTACAGGGTAAGGATCCAGAAAATACTGCCTTCTCACACCCAGCTATTATATTACCACTATTGTTTTTTATTCGCCATTCATCAGTGTACCCCCAATATCCACACAGGAACATTTGGATGCATCCTGGAACAACACCAAAATACAGCTCATCTAAAAGAAATAAGACAGTAAGGATTGCTGGTAGCACAGCCTGCCAGTGTACATACAACACGACAGATATGCAATGGTAAAACTATCAAATTATATTTCTGTGAAGTGGCAGTAACTTATATTTGCACATTTGCTGAAAAAACATATTGTAACAATAATGCAAACCATCAAAAGTACTAATATAACCACAACAACAGCAACACAGCATATTAAAAAGCAAAAGCAACACAACAAAAATAAAGACCCAACAAATCTTTCCCATCGTCTCCTCACCATCAAATGTTATACCATACAGGAAATAAACATTTAACAATTTATACACTAACTTGGCACAGTCTTGTTCTGTCTGTAAATCTATATTTAGTCACATAAATATGGAATTATAAAGCTTTGGTTTGTCCTTGTTTTCACTTGGGTTTTCAAGCTCCACATCAAGTAATCCTATTTTCTATCTTTATTTGTAGCTATTCAGTGTATGAATGAGATCAGGCTCAAAATTACCAACAAACTACCTCACAAAGATGTTTAGCTCTGATGTGAAATTACAGTGAAATGTCATAGTTTTATGTAATTTGCCATAATTATATTTCCTGCATATGAGAGTCAGAAGCCCTTTACCACAGCACATGGTCATGAGTTCTGTGTATTTTCCACAAAAGTAAATTCATTACTTTACAGAGGGTACAAACACAGTGACGATGAGCTTTTCTTTTTTTTTTCTACAGTGATAATGAGTTAAATTTTAATACTTCAGTGTCCACACTTCACATTTACTTACCAGAAACTAGTTTTATCAACCCTAAATGAACCATGACCCCCGCACAAACAAAGAATAATTATCTACAAATGAAATACACTAGCAAATATTTAAAGTTTTCATTTTTCTTCGACCCCAAAAACAGACAAAACTTATAACTTTCTGGCTAAAGCTGTCAAGTTAGCTGCCTTCTGTGATGGAGGCATCCTGTTGTAACAGAATTGATTTAGTCAAACACATATTTCTCTGTTTTTTTGTTTTTTTTGCAATTTTCAAACAATTGCTTCAATGGGAATCTTATCTTTCATAAATAAAAGAACATGCAATCACATCAGTGGGCTATGACATTCATTGGTCACAGTGGTGCACGAGTAAAGCATTTTGAGCAGGGGTCTTCAAATCCGGTCCTCGAGAGCTGCTATCCTGCATGTTTTAGATGTTTCCCTCTTCCTACACACCTGATTCAAATGACCAGGATTCTGCAGAGCTTGATGATGAGCTGATCATTTGAATCAGGTGTGTTGGAAGAGGGACACATCTAAAACATGCAGGATAGCAGCTCTCTAGGACCAGGGTTGCAGACCCCTGGTTTAGAGGCTCCATTAGGCCACAGACTAGACAAACACACATCTCTGTAACGGTCAAAATGTCAGGGTTGGGATTGGCAAATTTCTTAATTCTGCAGGAAATATATAATTAAAACTACATGAAAAAAACAAACAATAACTGAAATACATGATAAAGTTGTTGAAGCAGCAGATGATGATTACAGGACGGCACCGTGAAAAATAACAGAATCTGCTCATCGGTTTTCACTATAAACTAAAGCTGTTGATGAAAAAGTGTGTGTGTGTGTGTGAAACACACAGACTGTATATAGAAATGGACAAAGCAAGTGGGGTTCAAAAATGAGGCCAGTGTGGAAGAGCAAAAAAGTGCAATGGCCGCTAGAGGCTGTCACCAAAAATACTCTGGCACCAACTGCCTTCAATTCAAAAATGGTCACTTTCAACCATGAAACATGTCAATACATTTTTTCCACAAGTCATTCTGATGTAATCTGAAGTTAATCATCATTCTTATTAGTGATGTGTGTCCATCTAAATAAAAAAGAAAGTTGATATTAGCTTTAAAAAAACAGAAATATTCAGGGGGCGTGGTCCATTTGATTGACAGGTTTGGTCTCCAATGCGACTGGTGCTGAGGTCGAGTTTCATTCACATTGGACAGTGATCTCAGGTTTAAGGGCCACACATGCCTCAACCCTTCATATCCAAATATGGTCACTGCTGGCTCCAACCAACAACATAGCGACGTTCAACTGCCAAACTCCTGGCTTCAAAACACACGTCACAAACTAATTGTTTTGTCCATTTCCATATACAGTGTATGGCGAAACATCACAAGCTTTTTAAGAGGTTATTTAGATACTATGTACATACATACAAAGCCTAATCAGTTGCTCCTTGTTTTGAAAAATCACTTGCAACCTCTCTGCTTTTCAGTCTTCAGTCAAGCTGTATCTACAAGTGTGTGTGTGTGTGTGTGTGTGTTTGGCACCACAACCATCACCTCTGTGTGTGTTATATCAGATGTCAGTGGTCTCCAGCTTGTTGAGTATGTCCACTTCCCCGTTGGAGCGCACGTTGCTGTTCTTGTCCTGCCCGTTGGCTTTCTGCTGCACCATGGGCACAGAATGGCTGTTTTTTCTCTGTTCGAAAGCCGCAGCAGCCGGGTGCTCTAAGCTGATGGTGGCGCGGCTGGTTTCGGTGATGGAGGAGTTGGTGTGGTAGTTATAGTGGTTGTTGGTGGTGGGTGTTCCTCCCCAGCCGGTTTTGCTCCAGGCAGGTTTCCACTGAGCCCACTTCCTCTTCAGGGCTGTCTGGGCCTGTTTTCAATTTACATTTTTTATTTATTTTTTTTGTTGTTGTAAATTTTACTTAAATTAGTATCTTTGTAATGTCTTTAACATACCTCAGAATTGCAGAAACAGAATATAATCGCCACCAGCAGTCCCTGTGAAGTGACGGGCCATGATTAAATATTAATACAGAAACAGATGTCAGTGAGATTATCCTGTAAATAATTAATGTCAATTAATCCAAAACATGGACCAGATGAGGCATGGTTTCATGTCCTCTGGTCACAGTGAATTTGAAGCTGGCTCATATTAATACACAGGAAGTGGCTATTGTGTGATTTTAGTGACCACAGTAAAAAAAACAAACAAAAAAAAACCTTGATGTTGGACTTTAACAGCACTTACCTACCAAGAAATGTAAAGATTGAACATTATTCAAAAATCCGATGTTTATGAGAAAATGGTTATTAATATAAAAGTGGCCATTGTTAACTATGCAGCACTATGTTCAAACTGAATGTTGCTGTTTACTCTTGAGCCTACCTGGAAGTGGGAGAATATATGTATGAAGAATTCATAGACAGCCTGGCTGATGCGTCCCTCTGGCCTCCAGGGGACAATGATGTATTGGACTCCCAGCAGAGGGATGAGAATGAGGGTGGCCCTCACCGCCTTTATGTAGGCTGTGGACTCAGTGCAGTGCGTCTTCTTCAGCTTAGTGATCAGAACCCGGACAATATTCAGGAGAAAGAAGAAGTTCACCTGGATAGATGGTGGTTGGGTGGAGGGAAGGGCGGTTAAAATTAAACAATGAAACAGAGGCAAAAATCCCAAATCAGGCCACTTGTGGTGAATTACCACAAGTGGCCTGATGGAGGCACTATAGCCACACATTTAAGGTTATTCTACACCAGGGGTCTGCAATCTTGGTCCTACAGGGCCCCTATCCTCCATGTTTTAGATGTGTCCCTCTTCCAACACACCTGATTCAAATGATCAGCTCATCATCAAGCACTGCAGAAGCCTGATAACGATCTTGGTCATTTGAATCAGGTGTGTTGGAAGAGGGACACATCTAAAACATGCAGGATAGCGGCCCTCGAGGACCGGATTTGCAGACCCCTGTTCTATACAAACTGACAACATACCTTATTGCAGGGGTTCTCAACTTGAGCCACGGAGGGCTGAGACCCTGCAGGTTTTCCTTCCAGCCGGTCTCTAAAGCAGGTAATTTTAATGATTACCACCTCCTTTAATTTGAGGGAAGGAGCTCATCAGTGAGATCAGCTGCTGGAGAGATGGTTGGAAAGAAAACCTGCAGGGTGTCGGCCCTCCATGGCTCAAGTTGAGAACCCCTGGCTTAGAGT
>OOFC01016465.1:0-17765 GCA_900323345.1 Pseudochromis fuscus
TGGCTAGAAGGTCACAAGACATGAGCTGGGGTGAATCCGAATCAAAAACTAAGAGATGGAAATCACAGAGGGGAGGGGAAAGAGGATAAATAGAGGACCTGGGAACATGGCTTTTTATGGTGCTGAGGTAGTCTTCAAAAGATCTGTGAGTGGCAGGAGGGTTTGTGTTTTGTAAACCCAAGGTGAAGCTAATATTAGAAAGTTTACAGGCAGAGAGGGAGATTGGTAGAGCAGAGATCAGACTGGGTACAGTCCTAATGCAAGAAATAACGTCAGGCTTCCAGAGAAAGGTCTCTATGGTTCATCCTTACTATGTAAACAACCAAGCATGGGCATATACTGACTGTGTACTGGATGTGCACTACTACGACCTCTTTGCTCTGAGTGACAAAACACAACTTTCTTTCTCTTCCTTCATCATTTCTGACCTCATGTATCAACAGAAGGACACTTGAGAAACTCATGATCCCCTATAAGGCCCCTCTGGTTGGTGTAAATGCCACTCTGGTAAGTTTAAAGTCTGTTGTGGTGGGACATTAGTACAGCACCAACTCATAACTTTCCAATTTTAATTCATCATTGTCTATTAAAAAGTGTGTATGTCACAGTTGACGCATATTATTTAAGTACAGTTAATAATCTTGATTAGTTTTGAAACATTACGGCTGCATTCACTATCATGAGATTGAAATTTTTGACTCTGTGAGTACAGTTACCACATCTCGCCCAAAAAGAGAATAAATCAGCTGCTGAAGTGGCTCCAAATAACATCCTGAAAGTCTTTTTCACTGGGATGTTTGACTCGCACTTCACTGAATCCTGGTCATTGAAGGAAGCCACTATCTCTGTCTCATTGAAGTTTTCACATTGATTGTTTGACAGAGCACCTGTACAATTGAATGCAATCCAATGCACTAACATATAATAATAATAACAGTAATGGTTGGGATTTATATAGTGCTATTTTCTAGAACGCTAGCCTCAAAGCGCTTACAGAGACCATTACTCATTCACACCCATTCATACCGCTAGCAGTAAGCTAAGCTAGCCACAGCTGCCCTGGGGCAGAGTGATGGAGACATAGCTGCCAATTTGCACCTACGGCCATGGCCACCAAACCATTCACTCAACATTCATACAAGGCAAGGTGGTAAAGTGTCTTGCCCAAGGACACACTGGGAGTAGCAGGATTCAAACCACCAACCCCAGTAGACAACTGCTCTGTCACTGAGCCACTGCTGTCCACCAAATGGCACATATTGAAAAGTTTTTGTAATTGTTTAGTGTTTTCTGAACAATCACAATGACACAAGAAAATCCTAAACTAGCACAAAGATCTTCCTGAGGTGCTTCAAGGAACACTGTGACAAACTACAGAGGGCTATTAAAACTTTGACCTATTCCTTATTTTTGTAGTTATTAGGCTGTCTGTAACTGTTCATTTTGTACTTACAGTTGAAGCTCTAAATGTTAATGTCAATATAAGACAATGTAAAAACTCCCAGTTTTTATACAGAAACCTTTAATGGTGTACACATGATGGGTTTCATATGGTTTCTGCTTTTCAAGGGCCCACTTCACTACAAATGGTAAAAAGACATGATACTAAAAAGAGAGTCAACATATCCTGAGTCAGAAGTGAAGCTATAATCGTTGACCTCGCTGCTGAAGGAAGGCTACAGTAAAGTTTCCAACATGGATCAAGTGGATCAAGCATCACATTATTACTTTCCGTGCAAACCCTTGTGGACAAAGATTCAGACAATTCAGACAAAGCATCTCTTTGTTTGCACATGTGAGTATATATCCGTGTTTGTAACAGAAGAGGCTCGCATTATGTTAATATGTGTGCTGCCTCCTCTCTGAGTTTATTCTATGATTCAGCGTGGATAAAATCATCTCTGTAGTTTAAAAGTGTTGACCTTTGCTCACTGGAGTGTGGTGACGACAGTGGTGCTGACCCTGGATTTGGAGAAATGGAGTTGGGGGCAGAGCCGGCTGTGAGATGGAGCGTAAAACAGACAGAAAACCAAAAAGAGAAAAAAGGGGATTTGTTAGCAGACGCACAGACACGAGCCAGGATAAAAACAGAGAGAGAGAGTTATTAAGGGCTGCTATTGAAAGACCTATCATGCCTTGTTCTACTATAACATCTCATTTTTACCATTCTAAAAGTCCTTATTAATATGTAATCATCAAAGCTTATCTTATACTCTATGTGACAATTACTGAAGACAAGAAAAGGTGACACATCAAATTTAAATCATCAATATAAATTCATCAACTTGATTTGAGAACACCGTAACAGAGACAGGTGGAGAACAGCTTATTTTGTTTAGCCTGTAAATGCTGAATGGACTGACCTCTTGCCCTTGTTTTGTATAAGTGGGGTACAGAGTGGCAGTGGATTAAATGACAAATTGTGTCATCCACGAGCAGCTGCTGTGGCATGACATACA
The DNA here is from genome assembly GCA_900323345.1 of Pseudochromis fuscus. Lineage (NCBI taxonomy): Eukaryota > Metazoa > Chordata > Actinopteri > Pseudochromidae > Pseudochromis > Pseudochromis fuscus. Next base: position 2,460 of record OOFC01016465.1, read on the forward strand.
ATAAACACATTACTTCGACGCTCATTTTGTCACTACACCTGAAAATTATGTAAAGCACCCTCCAGGAGGGGAGACCAGAAATCATCAGTAGACGACAGACACGAGCTACAAATAGTTGGACAGTTAATGCGAGGAAGTGCAACATAAGGGATGAGTGATCCTGTCAGCTACTCACTGCAAGCAGCACTCAGCTATGACGACAACAGGATGCTCTGACTGCAGTTTTATAACTACACTGTTGGGCCTTACATAATTTCTGCTAATCATGTAAAATATAGAAACATGACATCAACGCTTGCTGTAAATTTCATGCTCTTCTGCTGTGAGTGTAATTGGAACAGTAGACGGTCGGGGTGCTTAATGTGAGGATATCTAAGTTGCATTATAGGGACGTAACACCTACTTAAGGGAAGATTAATGCAGACTTTTAGGGTGCTCCGTGGTTTGAGTGTGTGAGGGAGGGAAAAGGTTAAAACCAAGGCTCCATTAAACAGGCCTGCCGACCCAATTCTGCAGCAGCGAGGGATTATAACACAGGGGGGGAGTGAGAGTGTTAATATGGGCCATAAACAGTACTTGACTCGGTACCTAATGCACGAGCCGAAAGCGGAGGAGGGAGCTGAATGGAGGTACTGGTTGTAATGGGGAGGATAAGATGGAAGTGGGTGGTGGAGTGTCACTCTGCTGGAAGTGAATGATTAAATGATCTCTCCCTGGATTACTATTCCATATTCTAAATGGGAGATGTTTTTAAGCTTCATAAACAAATGCACTCATTTATGAGGGATTAACAGTAATCTCTCTATTTCTATCCTTTTTTCCCCCTGTGCACCTCTCTCTCTCCCTCTGTTCCCTCGTCTCCCTCTCACTACCTCCAGCTATAGTTTCTGATGCACCTCACTAATATCACTACTTTCACTAGTTTCCTACTGATATGCTGCCTTCTAATCTTCATCACATGCACTCTGAGCATACAGAAATAGACTAAGAAAAGTATTAACTCTACTTTTTTTTTAATCAACAAGGAGTCATAGATGGTGTGAGGTAATCGCTTAATAGATTGCACAGCCTTGCTTTCGCTTCTCAACCCCTTTTTAGTCTTCACTTTTGGTCTAATGTTTATTTACAGTACTCAGGCTACACTGGTAAAGAGTCACATTAATTACTTATTTTATTCTCCTCATTTTTTAAGTCAGTGATTGAAGTACAAAAGTACAAGTTGACATTCGAGACAGCAAGGGGCATCATTTCCCTCACGTACCTTCATCATATACAGTATAAATACAGTATATACACACATGCAAACTTTACATAAAAAAGTCACAACATGAAGAGACTGAATGTGCAGGTAAACTCTGAAACCTCCTGGAGAAAAGTTCACGAGTGTTGTGTTGGGATGATGGAGTTTGAGTCTGTTTTGGGATGGACGAGTGTTCCACTAGAATGGATGCAGATGACAGTGTGTTCAGGTCTCAGTCTGTCGGGTTTGTTCTGGCTCTCACAGCTCGTCTTTGCCCCCCGTCACCCTGCCTCTCCCTCTGCTCCTGTCCTTTGGTGCTTGGCTCCGAGCGTTCCGGCCGGCGGTGGCGCTGCCCTCCTTCTCCTCCTCGTCCTTTTTAACCACACTCTGTCCATCTGCTGCCCACAAGGCCTCTGCCTCCTCTCGCTCCTGAGGGACAATTGCAGAATACAGCAAAATATTGATTTCCTGTGACCACAGCGAAGTTTGGAAGTTTTTTGTTGTTGTTTTATTTTTACTTTTACATCTGTGCACAATGGGATTGTTCTCAGCCACAAGGAGATTATGCATAAACAATACATTTTAATGCAGAAACACAGCCACCCTTGCCTGCTGAGAGTATTTTGATAAAAAAAAAAAAAAAAAACACCATAGACTGTAGCTATATAGAATGGACCAAGACATCACCTTTGGTTTGTGGAAGCATTTGAATGTCACCATGTTGGTTATTTGGAGCTAGAAGTGACCATATTTGGATATGAAGAGAGGAGTGAGGAGGCGGGTCTGACCTTTGAACCCAAGGACATTGTGTAATGTGTATGAGACTCCAGTTCAGAGCTGGTCTCATTGGAGACCAGACCTGTTTATCAAACTATTCACACCCCTAAATCTTCCTCTTTTTGAAGCCTAATATCTATTTAATGATGATTTTTTTTTCAGATGAACCACCCACTTACTGATAACAAGAATTTAAAAAAAATGTGTGGGGAAAAATGTATTGACTGATTATTTCATGATTGAAAATGACCATTTTTGAACTGAAGTCAATTGGAGATTTTGGAGCCAGCATCTAGTGGATGTCGGGAGTATTGCACTTTTTTTTTCACTTGCACATTGGTCTTATTTCTGTGACCTGCAGCAACAACTTTCCTTACATTTCCAACACAGCTAAGCAGACCATGTAAGGCTGTAGCAGAAAAAAACTTCAGCTGGACTAAACAACAGTGTTTTAGTTTTTGTTCATTTCCATTTTCATTCATCATTTCTTTTTATTGTTACATTGTCTCTGTAAGTTGTAACCATTTCAAGAACTGGTATTGGCTGAACTAATGAGCTCAACTCATGGCATCACTATTATATTTACAAATGAGGACACAGCAAATTTCTTCAGTGACCAACTACATAAATGTGTACCATATTCAAATGTTTAAAGAAATTTGGTTTACAAATTTTTATGGCAGGTTAATAGTCAGTCTTTTCCCAAGTAAATATATGATGAACCTAAAGGACACTGGTGCGGTATGGCCCCAGATGAGGCACAGTAAATAAGAAAATATGCAAACAACCACCAGATTTGCATCATGCTCCAGCTGGTCTAGTTATCCTGGCACCGGTGTCACGACATCAACAACCACATGACTGCAGGCGATGGGCCTGACCTGAGGAGGAGGAGCAGGAGGAGGAGGAGGTCATGGCTGTGTGCTCTCATAATGCTCACCATGTCTCTGTAGAGCTTCTCCTTTGTGAACCACAGGGCCAGTGCACACCGCCGGCCACTGGTCACAGCAGTAACACCATGAGGATTCACCGGACCTGAGGAGAAGCCCACCAGTCGGCCGCAGCTGGGTTTTACTCGAGCCTGAAAACATTGATGAGGACGGTGAAGGTTTTACCAAGGCTCAAGATTCAAAAATCACAAAATGAAAATATTTCTGAGATAAAATTTGCAATTAATGGACAAAGTAACCTACTGTGACTGTTTGGGCGTCTCTGTTAGTGAAAAACAACTCTCCACCATCAAAGTTGTCATTCAGGTAGAGAATAGCACTGTGAGGAAAAGGCATTAGACATTTGTCATTAAGCATTAAAATAACCATTATAGTCCATGTAAGAATTTGTTTGTACTCTCATATATATACATATGTGAAATAATTCAGTTGATCGAATGCATTGATACAGTGTTATAGTTATGTTTTAAACATGTATCATGTATTTTCTCTGCTCTTTCTCAATCCTCCTGAAGGAGAAACATACAAAAAATAATGGAAATGTTACTTGATTAAAGAAAATTATTTGAAATCAGTCAAGTTTACATGAAAAAAATGCTTGGGAAAATCTTCCAATATTACATGAGAAGAGTTGAAACATAAATGAATTATTAATAATAACTGAGAGATGATTTGCATATACCTGAGGTCTCTGTGTATGAAAGCTGGTGGTTCCTTCCAGCACTGTTTTGTCTCCGGCTCAAGGAGACAGTTGTCAACATGGACAGGGTGAGACAGATCCAACCTGCCCTCCTGGTCACCTGAGTGCAAAGAAAACCAAACCAAACAATCTCACCTTTAAGTTCACAGTATTAAACTCCAAACTCTGATATTCCAGCAAGTACTAATGACCTCCCTCAAGAGAGGTTGGGATCATTTATCATGTGTAATATATTACCTGCAACAGCACTGCGGCAGACCAGGTGTGTGAACGAGACGAAAAGCCCTGAGGGGCTCCTGAAGTAGGAATGCAGCAGGACTCTTGCCCGTTCCCCCAGCTCATGTAACAGCTTGGCGTCTGATTGGTTCACCAGGCCATCCTGAGCCAACTGCCAAAGAAGCAGCAGCGAGGGTCAGGAGATGTTGCCAAAAATGTGTCATATGTCAGCTTCTGTTACCTCCTTTTCACCCACCTTTACAGCCCTGAGGACAGTCAGACCTTCAAATGTCTCATGAGGGGTGTGTGGAGACCGTCGTCCGCGGTAACCGTCTCCAACAGACGCCGCAACCTGTTAGAGACGAGGCAACATGGAAGGTAAGGGTGTCACTGTGTGTTTTACAAGGATGGAAATTTTTACACTGGGGACCTACCGTTGCTAACTGCAGTATTCTGTCGCACTCCTTCTCAGTCGTAACGCCATCGAGGACGACTCGATTGGTCCCGTTCAGAAGTTCATCGTCCATGGTGATAGTCACACCCACCTGAGGGACTGAACCCCCTGCAGAGAGCACAGATAAGAAGGGATGAAACTGCAAATGGGAAAATTCTTCCCTTTTACTGGCTGAAACGAAGGTGAAATGATGGACTTACCTGCAAAAAACCCACTGTCATCCACTTCCTCCTGCTGCTCTCCCTCTTTTATTTTCTCATTTATTTTCTCTTGTTCAGCTCTGACAATAAAACACAATAAATTGAGTTGAGCTCCTGTTTGGTTCACTTGTTACTGAATCACTGTTTTCCACTGTTTTTGTTCTACCTCCAAATCTTCCTCAGGGATTCAGGGACAACACTTTCTGGAGTCCAAAGATCCTACACAGAAGATTATTGACAAACTGTTTTACAATCACTCTTCTTTTCAAAACACTGTACATTAGTCATCAGTACTTACTGGATCAGTGAAGCTGAAGTCAAGGTTCTCCCTCCCAAAATACAGAAGCTTCTTCTCCTGCAAGGAGCGATTGACGTATCTGACAATGTCCTGTACAACAAACACACACAAACCCGTGGTCAGATGTGACAATGCAGGCGAATTCAAAGCCTAGGTGAATATGCTGAAAATCAGTGAACAGGGAGCTCTTGTTTCTTTTTAAGGACTAGGAGAGGACATTTATGTTTGAAAATAATTGTTTTTCTACATACTACACTTTTTTGCAAGTGGACATTTGTTAAATTGTGTCCATAACTAACCTTTTAGAATGTAGATCATTTAAAAGCATGAGGGAATTTTATTGTTATTGTAAGACATCAGTCACTGAGTAGTACCTGAGCAGGCTGTGTGCCCTGTGACTCTGTGTCCCCCCCTAGTGTCTCATGGTAGAGCTGCAGGTTGTCTAAGGAGTCCTTATCAGAGGGGTAAAACAGGAGAAGAGACCGGAGCGTCTGCAGTGCTCCACTAACATCACCAGCTGTCAGGGAAACAACAACGCAACAGAAGGAGAAGTGGTGCTTAAGGGTTTAATGAATGTGGTACCATAACAGTAATAATATCACATTTAGTGGTTTGGAGTTTGACCCCCAGACGCTGACCTTTATACTGTGCAATGTGCAGATGCTCAAGCTGTGTGGGCAGGTATTCCTCTTGGGCAGAAATCCTTCCAGGTCGTGTGGCTACCTGAGTCACACAGGACTGCTGGCAGGAGAGCAGGGAGAGGGAGAGAGCTACACAGAAAATATGAAAAACAGTGAAAACCGGTAGTTTCTGGTGTGGTTCAAAACAGAAAACTCACTCCTCTGTTTTTGGCCTGTAGCTGTGTTTTTGTTTTTTTGGGTGTTTTTTTACCTGCAGCCTTCTCAAACGCGCCGTCAACACTGTCCACTCCCCTGTCCTCAGGCAGCCGTTGGGAGGCAACCTCACACTGCACCCTGCACTCCTCCGTCTGCCGCAGTGTTTCATTCACACAAGCTTTCCATTTCTCTGCTGCTTGCACCCAGTTAGAGGAGGCCTCATGGTGGAGCGCGGCATCATAAAAGACCTGGGTTTAACACACACACACACACACAAACAGAATATTATAACTACATTCAATGTGTAGATGCTACTGGACTGGCTTTTAACGTAAGGTAATATAAAAACCAACATTAAATTCATTTAAAATAAGGACAAATTTTGAGACATTAGTGCAAGTCACTGCATAGATTATTTCAACCTAATCATGTTTTAACAAGTGTGTGTGAATAGAGAATTGGTTGCATAACAGAAAGTGAAGGTGAGAAAGAGAAGAATTCAGCCCCTCAGGCCATGACTGACTCTCCACAGATATTTCTCTAAAATAGTTCGCTTTGATCCACTTCATTAATTTTTGAGTTGTGCTCTTATATAAAAGTGTTTTTACACAGTATATTCTGCCTGCTACAAAAAAAGACTCCTACCTCCTGTTGAGCAAACAGTCTTCTTTACCCAAACATAATCATTAACTTAATAACTTAATAAAGTGATGGATTGAAATGCAGTTTCCTAAATAGCAGTGGTTTCACCATTAGATATTTGGTATTCATGCAACCAACCATTGACGTTGCACATTCAGAGCAGTCAATGCAAAAGTACATAGTGCAACCCAATTCCCTCATCCTGTTATAACCCATCAGCTTCCCTTCTCACCCAGTGCTTCTCATTCTCAATCTCTCTGTCCTGGAAATCTTCCTCAGTCACACCTTCCATCCGCCTGTACTTCTCAATGTTGTTTCTCATCTCCAGGTGACTGGGGTTGGCCACAAAGTAGGTATGAGCTGCTGACGCTGCCTTCTGCAACTTCTCCAACTGATGTGGGGGAACAGCAGAGTGAGAAGGAAGTGTGTTATAGACAGACCAGGGTGTTGCTTCAAAGAACAGTTGTGACCTGAATCATAATTAAGGGTTAAAGCATCACAGACATTTATTTGCTTAATGCTTAATAGCAATAATGTTTAGGTAGTGCTGTCAGATGCAATACAAAACATTACCAGTTTTATTATGTTGTAGGCATACACTGTATCTAGAAATGGACAAAGCTAACATGACCTCACCATTTGGTTTGGGGACTCCTGTTTTGAAGCCAGGAAATCAATATTTGAATGTTGCCATGTTGGTTGTTTGGAGCCACAATTTAACCATATTTGTATATGATGGAAGGAATGAGGAAACTGGTCCAACCATTGAACCCAAGTGAGCTCCAGGATGGGGGTGTACGAGGCTGGGATTGGAAAATACAGAGTATACCCACTACAATAAACTAGACTACACCACTGGGTTGCAGGACAGTTACCTTGTAGTATGTGACTTGCAGGAAGTTATAGGGGTTGCGAGAGCTGAATTCAAACTCGATGTCAGTAGAAACCGGGAGCTGTCCTACAGGCGTGACAGAGCGTCCCATGCAGAACCTCAAACACTCAGCTTTCTGCTGCACCCAATCCAAGGCCCAGAGGTCCCACAGACTCCCCGCTTCAGAGTCTAATAACACAAAAAGACATATTTACAGACACAGACAACTTTATTCATCCCACCAGGGGCAATTAGTTTGAACAACTTGCATAAAACATACAGAGACATAAGTACATACAATCAAAATAGGTAGATACAAGTAGAATAAAGTAGAATAAAGCATAAGAAAAATTCATGAGTGAAATAACAACTGAATGACAACTGAATTGTGTGGATTAGGAGAAGCTGAGAATGAATTATAAACCTGCCATAGTATTGTCCTTATTATGATGAGTTGTGATATTTATAAACACATCGGTTCAAAAATCCCAAAATGTTACGTGATGCTGACAAAACCTTATAAGTTGAATACCTTTGTCTCCAAATCTTGGAAAAAATATCAGTATGTTTAATTTGTTTAGCACTATTTGCAATATATGCTACAATTAAGTACTGAAACCTAACTGCAAGAAGGTTCTGGGTGCAAACCTCAGCTGGGACTTTCATGTGTGGGGTTAGCATGTTCTCTCTGTGCTTCCTCCCACAGCCCACACACATATATCTTAAGGGTAATTGATGGTTCTAAATTGGCTGTAGATGGGAGTGTGCGTGGATCTTTGTCTCTGTGTTGGCCCTGTGATAGCCTGGCAACCCATTCAGGGTGTACCCCACCTCACACCCACTGTTTATGTGAAAGAAGATAGAGAAGATGGATGAATGTTATAACTGTAGTCTTGTGAGTTTGCAATACATAAAAATGACATCAAATGGGGATAGATGCCCCAAAATGAAACACAAAAGGACATTTTCTTGGTAAACACTGATTACTATAGAGTCTGAACCTCTGAGTTTTAAGGTAATAAAAGTGATTTAATGAGTTACTGATCAAATGAGCTGCTTACTCTAATGTGGCTTCAATTCTGTATCGTTAACACAGATCAGCACATTACTATTAAATAACTCAATCACCAAATATTTTCTTCTTCTTAGCTCACCCAGTTTGTTGACAGCCTCTGAGCCTGCAGCCCCACACTCATCATGACACTGCCTGCGGACCCTGAGCAGTGATTCCTTAGTAACGATGGATTTCTCCAGCAGCTCCGCAGCTTTGCTCCACTCCTCTCCAAAGTAAGAGCGGACCCCGCTGTAATACAGAAAGTCATACGGCTGCAGAAGTGACAGGACGTTAGAGCTGCTGCTGCTGCCACCCGAAGCCGCTAAACTAAAACTAAACAGTGCAAGAACAACAAAATGAGCCGCCACGTATACAGTGAAATGTTGCGAGTGTAGCGCCATGGTCCGAGAAATCAGCCCCGTGGACTGGAGACTGCGTTTAGGGAGAAGAGGAGGGACTATGGAAATATTTAGGCTGAGAAGGAGCGCCCATTCCACAGTTTCCCCCCCGTATAAAGCAAATTAGAGATTACTATTTCATGTAATGAATTTTCTGCTCCCTGTTAACGTCTTCGATTGGTCATTTTGTTCGTTTAAATCCAGGAAAAACAAACATATTGGTTTGTTTTGAACTTAGTACAACTACATGTTTAATGGATCGTTTAGAGCGGCAGTATTTTGATATTGCCACGAGAGGGAGCAGTTACAGAGTCCAACGGATGTTACCGTAAATGTACAAATAAAACCGCCATTAATTGTTATCTGTTATTTTTTGTCTGTTGAACAAATTATTCATATGTAACGATACATAAATGCCCTACGTGTAGATGCAATTTACCTGGTGACTCAAAATCAGTAGGCAAATGGTAACGTAACGATACTGCATTAGAAAAATCACACAAAAATCACAAAATAACAGACGCCAATATTCTGAGAATTACGGTAGGGAGACGGAGCCCCTCGGTGTGCGGGCAGCTCCGTTCGTTCGGCCTTCCCTCAAACACAAGGCAGCGTCTCATGATTCATTCAGCCAAACACACACAGCACAACACGGGCTAGACAACGGACACTCTTCCGAGCCGGGTAATCAAGAGGCTGGGTGTCCAAAGTCAGAAGAGCAAGTGTCCCACTTGAAAGGCGTAACTACCGAGCTCGCCATGGCAGACGTTGGGGAGGTTTTGATGTCGGTTTTGTCCACAATTCGGGTTCCTAAGCCCGGGGACCGTGTCCACAAAGACGAATGCGCCTTGTCATTTTCCTCGCCGGTGAGCCATCTTCCCTTTGTAAATCAAAACATCAGCTAGCAAACAGCACTGTTTTATTTTTCACTAACTTCGTCTGCTTCTTGTTTGTGTCTATCGTGACGGTTAGTTAGTGCTGTCCTACTTCAACGCCCTGGTTTAGTAAATGTTCCTGTTTCTACTAACTAGCAAGCTAGCGTCAAGCTAAGCTAATAATGCACTGTAATGGAAACTTAGCTGCTCTAGCTTGTTAGCTAGCTGTGCTGGTTTAACTGGGTATGCTGTCAAACTAACTTGGTCATTATACGTTCACGACGGTGACGGGATTGTTTATGATTTTGACGTAACTTTGCCCATGATATTTTCATTTTGACAGATGAAATTTCTCGTCGGCTTAGATAGCATGAAGCCAATGTTGTTGAGTAGCAAAGGTTAGCAGACTGACAGCACAGTGAGTTGCCTAGAAAATAGTAACTGATGCTGTGACATAGTCAGGGCACATACATTAGCTCTAACTGTTTTCTTCCAGCATCGTGTCACGCTGGTGAGAGATTAGGAAAAGGTTGTAATAATTAATATTGTCTGTACCTTCCTTGCAGGAAAGTGAAGGAGGCCTGTACGTGTGCATGAACAGTTTCCTGGGTTTTGGGAGTCAGTATGTGGACAGGCACCATGCTCGGTCTGGTCAGAGGGCTTACTTTCACATCACCCGGACTCGTAAGGCTAAGGTGGGCACTTTATTTTACATGCTAATTTACTTTTCTTGAGACAGTGGTCAGCTTCACACCCCTAGCTGACTCCAATTGAATCATCACCATATATATTTATGTTTACTGACTCCATATCAACGCCCACTGACATTCAGTGTTATTCTTACAGAAGGAAGATGACAATAACTCTGGGTCTGGACACCCACCTAAGAAAAAGCCTACCAGGTTGGCTATAGGTGAGTGCATGAGAGTGAATTTACATAAACAGGTGTGACCAAGTGTCCTCCTTTGAATGGGGAACATGTTAACCTCCCATCCTGTTTCTCTTCTGTCCAGGGATTGAAGGAGGTTTTGATGTGGAGCAGGAGCAATATGAGGAGGATGTCAAGGTGGTTATTTTACCAGACAGACAGGAGGTGACATCAGAGGACCTTGCCACCATGCCTGATGTTGTGAGAGAGCGGGTGAGATACACAAATATCATTCGTTCTGTTCGGGTCATCACAATGTCAATATGCTACCCTACAATATAAGAACTGACATCTCGACAGGTTCGCAGTTGATACACTGACATAGCACAGCTAAAGTAGTCTTGATAAAATATGTTTTTGGATATGTTCTGTTTAATATCAGAACATTGAGTGGCATGCATATTGGGATATGAAGTGACACATGGATAATAAAATTTTCTACTTTCAGTGATCAGCTCTAATTTTTTTTCTGTTGATTTATCTTCTAGGTGTCTCTTTCAATGGCGGGTATCATGGCAGCCGACTCAGTGTCTCACACCTTACAAGTTCAGCAGTGGGACGGAGAGGTGAGACAGGAGTCAAGGCACGCCGCTGACCTTAAGCAGCTTGACAATGGACTCAAGATCCCTCCCAGGTGAGGTTACAGCAAACCTTAAAATAAACCTGCCATGCAGAGTGTTATAAATTTCAAACACAGCAACTTCTTCATTCCCTTAGTCTTTAAAGGCATCAAAATACTGAAATGTTTATGTCAGAATGTGTATATTGGAGTTTTTATCTTCTTTTTTCTAGTGGCTGGCGATGTGAGGTGTGTGACCTTCAGGAGAATATTTGGATGAACCTGACGGATGGCAAAGTGCTCTGTGGTCGCAGGTATTTTGACGGCTCTGGGGGCAACAATCATGCCCTTCTCCACTTCCAGGAGACAGGATACCCACTTGCTGTCAAACTCGGTACCATCACTCCCGATGGCGCCGGTAAGCAGATGACATGAGGATTTTTCTGCGATTAAAAATGCTAAATATCACGGCTGCATTCCCTAGTCTCTTTTTATAGAAACTGTGGAATTGCATAGAATACACACATTTGTCTGAAGCTTAGTGCTGCACTTCCTTCACTGCCACCTCTGTTTTGTGTGTCCAGATGTGTATTCCTATGATGAGGATGACATGGTGTTGGATTCCAAGTTACCTGAGCACCTAGCTCACTTTGGTATTGACATGATGACCATGGAGAAGGTAAGTGTTGTATTTCTGCTGATTTGAGTGCAAACAGACTTCATACATTTAGTTTTATTCTTCAGTTATTGGCCATTGCAAGTATCAAATGTGTCCATTCTGTTCGTGGTTTTAAATGCTCAGCATCAGATCAAGTTCTTGTAGACAGAAGGATCGATCAGCCCTCTGCTTTACGATTGGAGTGTTACAGATTTAGTCGGGGATATTGGATTTCTCTTTCTTTTTTGGCAGACATCCAGACAGTTATGGCTGGCTCTGTCTCAGCCATTGATTGTTCGGTATTACTGAAGGATCCTGAATTCTAACTGCAATGTTAAAAAGCCAGTACCATATACATTCATATTGTGAAATAATTGATCTGTTTTGCCCTGATTTTCTTTTCTTTTCTTTTCTTTCTTTTTTTAACCATATTGCTCTTTTTTTTTTCTTTTTTTTCTAAAGCTATACACTGTTAATGGTATATCATATGTATTTTATATTACTGGGTATATGAGTATTTTTTACTGCCAACCAATAAAACAGTAATATCTTTTCTTATCACATCTGCCTACTTTCCAGTATCAGAGTTTCCTAAACACCTGTTTCCTCTGACTCCCTGCTGCCATTAATTTCTTTGCCACCTGCTTCTCCACTTATGCAGAGTGCAGACTACACAGTTGTCACAGACTGAGATCTCTGTACCTCTCACTGTGTACTGTAATGTTGTTTCTTGTCTGGCTAATGTATTTCTGCACACACTTAATGATGTTGCACAGACAGGGGGTGAAGGAACAGTTCCACAGTAGAGCAGAAGACAGAGTGCAGCACTTAGCGCTTGTGATGGTTTGTTGTGTAGTTTCTTGATCGTCTGGTTGTTGTCATTACTACTTCATTCTGGCTAATTTTGCTCATCAGTCTAAAAAACTTGCCTTCATATATTGAGATTTTCATTTGTTGCCCAACACATTCCTTTATTGTGTCATTCCTTTGACTTTTTTGCTTTCAGACTGAACGGACGATGACGGAGTTGGAGATTGCTGTGAACCAGCGTGTGGGGGAGTGGGAGGTGATCCAGGAGTCAGGGACCACCCTTCGCCCCCTATTTGGCCCTGGCCTGACTGGCATGAAGAACCTGGGAAACAGCTGCTACCTCAATTCTGTCATGCAAGTGCTCTTCACCGTTCCAGACTTCCAGAGCAAGTCAGTACCCTCTTTATTTACCTATCCCCTTCTTTCTGGCCCTCCCTGTTGTTTCTGCTGGCAGACTGCAATGAAAATATTGCTATTATGTTGATGATTACAACTAGGGGTGGCAATCACAGGGTACCTCACAACACGATATGCGATACATGGCTCACGATACCGATACTATCACACACGATACAGTGATACTGTGATAATTGATATATTGCAAGACAATCGCATAATGATACATCATGATATCTATAACTGAAAAATCCAAAGTACCTGTGAAAAGGTTAAGTTCAGTATTTATTTTTTTTACTGCAGTTTGGTGTCACTTTGACACAAATTTGACACTTAACAAAAACTTACTTCTTGCCATAGGCCTCTTTTACAAACACACTGTCCACATGTGCCATCAGATTTCTTTATAAAATGCATGTTTGTGGTGTTTCCTGTGTGCGTTACTTTTGTGAGACAGTTCTTGCATATGGCACAGTCTTTGTTGAGCTTGCTGGTTCCCTCAATGTTGCAAAGGCTGAAACGGGTCCGCACTTTAGATTAAAATGTGGATGAGGCCTCTCTTATGGTAGCCTTGTTGTCTGCCATTATACTTGTACAAACTCAGTCTCCCTCATTCATGTTAAACGCCACCTTGTGGAGTCATTAAGTAGTGACACTGGGGAAATGGGAATCTGGCAGGGTGTAGAGTACCCTATAATATTTATTAAGGTATGGATCCTCATCGCACAAGGAGGGACGACGATATATCACTGTATCAATATTTTGTCCCACCCCTAGTTACAACACTGGTGGCACTTTTCACACAATTAACACTAAATATAATGAAAGCAAAGAGTTATTTTCATACCTCTCTGTCCATGTCTTGCAGGTATGTGTCTAACATTGACAAGATAATTGATGAAGCGCCAAGCGACCCAACCCAGGACTTCAAAACCCAAGTGTGAGTGTCTTCATTTTTGCACAATGATCATTTGGTCTATGGAAAACACCCCTCAGTGGTAAAGCAATAATGGTGTTTGATAACAGATTTAAAATGTGAAATGTGTTTTTTAACATCCATCTTTACCCTAAGCCCCATTTCTACACACTTAAGTTCAGACACACATACACCCTACAGAGTCATGAAGAGAAACCATCTGCATAAATATTGAAACACATACTTATAGTTTCCCACTTGTCAGTTACTCTGACTACCTGTTTGATATTTGTATTTTATCGTGGGAATGACTTTTATTGACAACTGTCCTCATGCCGTTTTAGCTCTATTGTGTTGCTGGAGAAAAGATTTTTGCCTCCACTATCTCTCATTTAAACTGACATCTATCTCTATCATTGTGAAAACAGAGAAAGCTCATGTAACTTGACATTTTAACAGTCATATGCAACTTAATCGTATGTTTTCACTTAAATTTGACGTCTACCACAGGTGATGAGTATGAATCCCAATTCTAAACAATCTCTGCTTTTGTCGTACAGTGTGAAAAGTTTTTTTTATTCTCACTAGAGATAAGAGAGTCCTCCCCATGATTAGACATGTTATTTAAAAGCCAAAAATACACTCGGCCTATATCCAAAACCTCCTCCTGTGTGAGACTGTGGTATGTCTTTGGATGTGCAGTGATGTCAGCTTTGTTTGTTTATTACAGAGCCAAGCTGGGTTACGGTCTGTTGTCAGGAGAGTATTCCAAACCAGCACCAGACCCTGGAGATGAAAATGGTGCATCTGAACCCAGGGTAAGAAGAAACAAGCAGTCACAGTGGATTTACGAGTCTCGCTTTTAATGGAAATCTGTGGCTCATTTTGGGATTTACAGTCTGAATTGAGAATATATTCTACCATATTATTATCCCCTTAAAGTTTATGAATTCTGCTGTTCATGCTTCGCTTGCAGGGAGACCAAATAGGAATAGCACCACGAATGTTCAAAGCACTTGTTGGGCGAGGCCACCCAGAGTTCTCCACCAATCGACAACAGGATGCTCAGGAGTTTTTATTGCACTTCATAAACATGGTGGAGGTAAAGTAGCTCTCTCACTGTGATTCTGTGTTCAGTCCTGCGTCCTCTTTCTTATTATCAATATATCAATTCTTTCACAGAGGAACTGTCGCTCTGGGGCCAACCCATCTGAAGCCTTCAGGTTCCTGGTGGAGGAGAGGATTGTGTGTCAACAATCACAGAAAGCCAAGTACACACAGCGGGTGGATTACATCGTCCAGCTGCCCGTGCCCATGGACCAGGCTACTAACACAGGTGAGAGGCTGATGGGCTACAATGTCTCACTCAGTATCCATTTCTACACAGGAGATATTACCGTATTTTCCTGACTATTGAGCGCACCTGTCTATAAGCCGCTATTGAATTTATTCGAACAGTTTCATGTGGTCCACTCTGACCGGGTCTGATGTGACGACACTAAATGGATCGGCGGCACAGAGCTTGCTA
>OOFC01016466.1:0-13919 GCA_900323345.1 Pseudochromis fuscus
AGCCCCTCGTCCCGCCCCCAGTGCCCACCCCCTGCAGGCCATACATAAGGCAAGGGCGTGACTGGGATATTGTAACTTAATCGTGCTGATAAATCATCACATACCATCACCCAGAATCTACTAACCAGTGGGCATTCCCACAAAGCATGCAGGTAGTTATCAGGTGCATGTCATGTGCATTGCTAACAGATCTGGGAATGAGTTAGGTGCATTTTGTACATCTGTTGTCCTGTGTAGTGTATTCTGTGGAGAGTTTTGTATTGTATCAACTGCAAGTTGGTATTTTGAGTCATTGTGAATGTATTCAGACAAATTTGCCTCCAGACAGTCTGGCTGGGAACATAGGAAAGGTCTCTTTCCCATTTGATCGTTGGGAGAGAGATTTTGGAGTCAGTGTTGGCCAATATTCTCTATATATTTTAGATCATTCTTTGGAAGAACATATATCTAAAAAATTTCTACCGTAGGGGAGGTTTGTAATTATCGTGTCGTTTGTTTCAGGTTCTGTTTTGCTTGGATGATGAATTGAAGTTGGAGGTATTCTCAGTAATGGCCCTGTGTCGTAAAGGACATGCAATGGCTAGAGTGGATTTCCCTCCATAATGTGCTCCAGGTGTGTTAACCCATTTGCCTTTGTGGAAATTTAAGGGTTTCTTATTTTGCAGGATGTCTGGATTATTCCAAATGGCTTAATTTTTAAGGCCCAGTTGCTTTGCCTATTTCTCTAAACAGTCCATGGTACAGACATAGCTAGTAAAAGTTTTCTGCTTCAATATAAAACTTTACACATTCATGTAATATTAAAATTATAACTAAAATATAAAATATTTTCAGACCTATGAAATTTATTAACTTTGAGTGAAGCAGATATTCCTCCATCTTCAGAGTATTAAAGCTACAAAGAGAGTTTCTGTGATTAGATGTACACATACTGTGGTTATCAAACTAGTTATTTATATTATAACATCCATCAGTCTTCATACAGTTATTATCTAAGTAAATGGTTTGAGCAGTATCTCTGTTTAAAGCGTTGTTGGAGTCTTATGCTGCTTTCACTCTCAATGTAAAGAAGCAGGAGGAAACCTGCCTGTCATCATCATCATCATCATCATCATCATCATCGACCACATGATGAAAGTGACAATTACATTTGTAGAGTAGAGGGAGAGTATAGTAATATTGTGTGCAGCTGGCAAGCAGGCAACTCTCAGGTACCTTTGACTTTACCAAGTGTAGTTACTTTAGGAAGTGTTCACACTACACTTTTTATTCACTGTGTTGCAGTCCTGCTGCCTTCTTATCATTCATTTTAATTCTCCTTTTCATCTAGATTTCTAAAGAACGCCTGAAGGTCATTTTTGAAAGATTTGCAAACCGGCTGGATTTCCCAATCGAAAATGTATAATAAGTGAGGCTTACATTTTAAAATGACACACTTGTCTTTGCTGTTGGTCATTTATTTAAAACATGTGAAGCCAAACAGGTGCTTGTTCATTTTCTCAATGGATTGTTAAATGTTGTAAACTCGACAGTGCAACAAGGCTGCTTCAAAAACGTTTTACATTATGCTTCCATATCTCAAAAAACTCAACTGAGAGATTATAGAATAGAATAGAATAGAATAGAATAGAATAGAATAGAACAGAATAGAATAGAAAGCCTTTATTACCAATGTACAGCAGTTATACAACAAACTTGGGGCTGCTCCTCCGTTTGGTGCATTGACAGCTGATAATGAAATACTCTGAAAATAGAATAAAATATCCTATTTTGTTAAAACAAGAACACTAACTTGTATTTCCAGTTTTAAGTGTGTGTTGCACTGTAAATCGCACAGAAATTGTACATAAGTGAGGAAATACATCTCATATTGTACATTGAAGGTAATATTGCACATGCAGGGAGTTAAAGGGAATGTAGGGAATTAAGTAAAGTAAGAAACTGTGTCTCTTTGCCACTGCGCCCCTCGTATGGTCTGTTTTTAAGAAAACCTGCCAGAACCCTTCAGCCTGTTTGTCCTTATGCTAGAATTTAAGTGAGATCCATGCAGAGCTGTGAGCAGAGCATTGTGCATGATAGCGTGTAACGGTTTGAATTTTTTCAAATTCAAGCAACCTGCTGATTTTGCATTCGTTCCTCATCACTATGCAGCTCTTCAGCTCGTGCTATCTGAGATGGGGGGGAGAAACTAAACTGGTGACTTAATTATACGCCCTGTAATCTGAGAGCTGAGGACACAAACTCACTGGATTTCAGTAACACAGCTGCCCTGAGCTGCAGCTCACTGGCTTGGAGAAAATTATAAAATACCTGCAATGTGGACTTTGTGTTGGTGAAAATTCAGTAACCATCCTTTTAAGCAGGTTATGTCAAACCTTCAATGCATCTTTAATTTCAGTCTTTCTTCCTCATCCTCCTCAGACCTCAAGCACAGAGCACACAAAACAAAAGGAAAGTAGTCGAGCTAAATTTTATCTGCCTTACCATCCAGTCTGAGATTTTACAAAAATACAGTGGTGTTTGTCTCCACCTAGTGGTCATGTTGAGAACAGAGCCTCTGCTGGTCTTCACTACAGTGGAATTGGCACCGTTCGGTCTTTATCTTCAACTGAGAGTTTGTGGGCATGACGTTATTTTCTATTATGGATGGAAATTAAGACACATAAAAGACCCATTGTATCAAACTAGTATCAGGATGTATCCAGATAGGGAGAACTGGTGCCAGTAAAACGAACAAATATAGTGTGTGTGTAGAGACAGTCATAAGAAACAGTAACAGCAGCCACTTTTAGAAATCAGAAATAATGAGATGGTGACTTCAAGTGCTTAGTTAGATGGTAACGATTCATTTTTTATTTCAGTTTTTGTTTGGTTGTTGAGCATCGATAAGAACCATGCCCCATAGTTTTAGTCTTTTTTTACTCAGCAGAGTCCTTGACAACAGTTAAGCACGTGTTTATAACTATATTCTATTTCCCATCGCTGCTCATTAGCAATGCCAATTTAAATGCACTTGTGAAAATCCATGTACCAATTTATTTTCTTATTATTCCTTATTTCTCTTCTGCAGATTCATAGTAAAATGTGAGTGTTGATAGATTAAACCCCACTGTTGAAAAGTGGACCCATCACATCACAGAAACATGTATGAAGTGAAAGTGCTGCACAAGTTGTCTTTAAGAAGTCAGAATAACTCAGACAAGCATGAACTAAAAAGATACACTTTATTTGAAACCAGCAGGGGACATTTTTGTACAAAAATACACAACTGTTGCGTAGATGCTTTGCGTCATTAATTGTTCACCTTTTTCCTGCTGCTCGCACCACTGGTGCTCCTCTGCATGCAGCACCAATGTTGGACAACTGCTAACCTGCTTAGACATAATTTCACCGAATAAAATAACAAATCCAACAAGCAATGTCATTTGCCATAGGGAAGAATGTAGGATCCTGGAGTCTAGACAAACAATGACAGATCCATTCTGATAAGTATCAGGAAGAATGCTGAACATGGGATGTTCTTGAAACACCAAGTTGAATTCATCGCTGACTTATTCTTTTCCTTTTTCTTTCGTGCTACCCTTTCCGCCATCTGCCTTTTTCTGCTTCTCTTGCATTATCTCAGCATCCCTTGAAGAGAAAAGGGACATTTCAGGAGAGAGAGCAGAGTATTAGGACAAATCCACAGTAACATATACACACACACACACACACACACACACAATTAAATCACTTTATCTATCTATATGTTCCCTAACCTAAAGCAAACCCACACTAAAATAGTGCTACACAACACTTTGTTTTGTTTAATCTCCTGCAGACAAATGCTTACCTCTGCTTCCGGGCAGCAGCAGACAGCCCATCATCACTTCTCTTCCCTTTGCCATGCTCATTTTGTTTTTTGGCATTCTTCTGGCGTGCAAGCTCACGTTGGTTTCCTCCTACGTGTCAGAAAAAACAAAGGTGGTGTGGACAAACAAATGGTTACATTAGGGAGACACTAGGTGTGGCAACGATTAGTCAACAATAACAGTTCAGTTGTTCACTATTGTCACCAGATGTGTTTGTCAAAAGGAGTGAGGCATCTACCTTCCTTCCTATCTCTGCTCAGAGTTGCACAACAGCATTCAGCAGCAAGTAAACAATGGAGTGGTGCCTAGTGCTAAATACAGTTAAGAAAAGGATGACTCTCCTGTCTTTGTTTAGAAAAAAAATGGCAGTTTATTTATTTATAGTTTTTATCAATACTGAACACTGTCCCTGTCTTTGAGGAATCTTTTATTTACTTCTTTTAAATTACTTTTTAGTTGCGGCTCTATGAGACACACATCAAGAATGAGAGTTACACCCTTAAAAACACCTCTACTGCTTAAACCTTTAACAAAACAAAAGCAGCATCAACAGGTATAAGGTATTCATACTTCCTATAAACCAAATATAAAATAAAATAAAGACACCTATTGACATTATGCCCAGCCTATGATGGCAGAAATAAAAATGGTGCAAAACTTAAAGGCAGCCGACGTGGCAGAGAGGCGCAGTGGAGCAGCTCCGAGCCCAGAACAACAGCTCAGCATCTCCCTCCGTGTCTCTGTCTCACCACACGGGGAAATGAGGACACGCACCAACGACAAAGACACATCCTCACAAATAAAAACAATCAGAGGTCGTCGCGTTCACACCCCGTCCTCCACAAGCACCCCTATATATCCAGATCTCCGTGGTGTGTCTCTGCTAGCTGAGTCTTCGCTGAACAGGCCCGGGCCTGGACTAATGGTAGGACAACAGACGGCCCACTGGCCCCGTTGATGTTGACAAGCGTACGATGGATTCTTTATGTAAC
The DNA here is from genome assembly GCA_900323345.1 of Pseudochromis fuscus. Taxonomy (NCBI): domain Eukaryota; kingdom Metazoa; phylum Chordata; class Actinopteri; family Pseudochromidae; genus Pseudochromis; species Pseudochromis fuscus. Next base: position 4,844 of record OOFC01016466.1, read on the forward strand.
ACACAGCGCAGTGGCTCCCACGACAGCCAGTGAAACCCACATTAACACTGCCCCTCCGACGTTGTTTTTGGTTTCTTACGAAAGGGACAATACTGGCACGACCCCCCCGTCTATTTACGTCTTTTTTTCAGCAAATAGACGGAACCCAAGTCGGTCGTTGCTAACGAGCTAAAACAACGAGCACAGACGACATGCAATCGAATTAAGTTACATGATTGCCTTACAGTGAAAATATATGTCGATACCCACTGGTCATTTTAGTACTCGACGCGTCCTTCGCCCGTAATTCAGAATCTGCTCAGCCGGAGGGCCGCTGGCTCCCTGCTAGTCGCTCCACTCGGTGCTTCTGCTGTGGTCCGCCTCACTGTGGCTGCCAAGTATGCGCGAGACTTCCGCACGAGAACCAGAACATTCTTTGTATCCACACTGCACTGCGCATGTGCAAAGCTGCCGCGAATCAATTAATATTATTTAAAAAAAACAACAACAAAAAAACAATAATAATAGTAATGAAATTAACACTAGTTAACACTAGAATTCACACTAGTTGGCGTGAATTCTGAAAATAGGAATTTAAATAGGCCTACAATTTTAACAGATAGTACCGTATACGTGAATGGAGAGAATCACAATTCACTCTCATCCCTTCAAGTTATTGTTAAATTTCAACTGTTTCCACATACTTCCGCTATATTTTCTTCTTCTATTGCTTTTCAACTTGTCTACTAATTCTAGTTTTTCTACTGTTTCTACTTTTCTACTTCTACTGGTTCTATGTCTAGTATTTCTACTTTCCTACTTGCTCTACTCCTACCCGTTTACTTCTGCTTTTACCATTTCTACCATTTTTACTTATACTGTTTCTACTTCTACAGTTCTACTTTTATTTTTCTATTTCTAGATTTCTACTATTCCTACTTCTTCTATTTCCACTATGTATACTTTCCTGTTTCTACTTTTGTACTTCTACTCGTTCTACATCTAGAATTTGTACTTTTCTACTTGCTCTACTGCGACTGTGTCTACTTCTATTTTTTCAACTGTTTGTTGAGCATTTTTAAGCAATTATTGGCATTTTTTTCCAGATTGCGGTCATGCATTTTCTTCAAGGAAATGCTTTTTCCAGTTGATATTATTATGCGTTATGGTGATATCATACCATAATAAAGAGCTTTCAGTTTTAGATCATCTTTATACAAAATGCAAAGCGCAGTAAATAGGAAAAATATGGTTTAATATTTGGTTTAAGGAGTCATTGGAGGAGATTATTTGCTGGAGTCCTTGTCATCTTTAAGCTGTGTGTTTGACCTCTGTGTCATGCTGCAGAATTTAGGGCCAATCAGATGACTGGGGGTGTTAGTCACTAAGTTTTTACACAGAATTCCACATTTGGCATATTTTTAATATTGAGTTAACCTTGAAATTGGCAAGCACATACAATTATTGACAGAATTTCTTTTTTTTTTTCCAATCTATGACCTTTAGTTAGAGTTTGAGCCTCAACACAAAACATAGGTATATTTCAGAGATTATTCTTGTTTATACTCTTTTCTGATTATCAAAGTGGTGAAAATATAATTCATTATGCACAAGAGTATACAAATAATCCTCAGAAAAAATAATAGTTTCTCAAACAAAATCTGCCCAAAATATAAGAAATACATACACTACATGCACAGTGACTTTGTAATTTTGTTACATATGGTAACCACATGCATGTCAGATGACTGCATCCCTGAGATACACAAACCATTTAAGGGTTAATTGCATCAGAGACTGCAATCATCATTTTTAGAGTTGCTTAAATCACTCATAAGGATCCTGCTGTAAATAGCCAGCAGGTGGCAGACTATGCTCAAGCAAAGTGGAATTAAAGGCACCTGGATGGTAGAGTCTAAACGTTAACCTGAGTGTAGAGGCTGCTGAATGTCTGAAAACGTAAAGTATTACCTGTTGAATTTTGATTATCAGTGCAATGAACTAGAAGTTTTAAAAGTACAATGTTAAGTAAAGTGAAAATTAATTTTGTGAAATTCAAATACAGAATGCTTGTGATCATCAACTGGAAAATAGATTTTTTTCCAGTTTGCATTTTGAGATAAAGTTCAAAATGGGACCTTTTTATTAGAAAAACCACATGATGCTTTGTCAGTTTTGGTATTTTGATTTTATTTCTTTGCCTGGTTATTAAATAGGAAGATCAGTGAGTCATGTCTGAACAAAACCCAACAATCTAGAGAAGGAGATACATTTGTATTGTGCCTAATATCCTGTAAAATGTGAAGTTGGGAAAATATGCATGGTTTAAATTGGAGGGCAGTCTATGGTTGTTAAGACCAATATCATCTATACACTGTGCAATGCACATTATATTTAAAATAGAAATCTTAAAATGTATTCATAGAGATGGATGTGAGCCGTAGGAAGAGAGTGAAGACAGGGTTGGTTTTCTTTCTCAAGGGCAAATACTGTATTTTAAGGACATAATTATTGTTTGAATACAATGAGCCATCAAACTACTGCTGCGATTGTCTAGCCAACAGTCTATGTGGGTAAAAAATGAGGTCTTCTTAGAATTTAATTGTATGCTGTAAGGTTGTTCTGGTCTGCAGCTTTCAGCACGTTATTTCTTCATAGATGTCGGACTAAAAACGGACTTCTAGTGATCCCAAAACCTGTTTTTTTTTGTCTAATTTCTAATCAAAGCCTTGAGGTGGAAATCACGTGTATGCTACTTTAAACATAAAGAGCAATCAGTTAGAAACGTCCTCGTGACAGGTGTCGTACATCACCACCTGGAATACAAGGTGTACACATTGTCAGTGATAATAAAATTATTTCTGTATTGATTTTTACTGTATGCTGTAGCTGCAGTTTTGTTTGAGCATAAACTGATAAAGACCACTCAGAGTCAGAAGAGATACAGTTGAATACTGCACTGGCACAAAGCATTCAACATGGATGTACATGGCTATTATTGCCCAACTAAATGTCCCTCAGTTAATTCAAGGATTATTAGCAAATAAACAACTTTAGTTGAACATTGTAAGATGTTAATGTCCACAAGCTGATTGGTAAAAAAACTTTAATACAACATTATTTCAGTAAGAGGCTTTAGTCACACTAGAAACTCAGTGAGAGTGAGAGTTAATGGTGGTCGGTATGCTAGCCTGCAGATAATGATCACCAGTGTTCACTGTTAGCATGCTAACATTCTCTAAGCTGCACGAAGCAAATGCAAAAATATGACCTTTGACCTTTGTGGCTTAATTCCTTCCTGAATGTACTGACTTGGGAATATTGTGCATTTTTATTGCTCACATTTTAAATGCTGAGATTGGTTTGGTATGGCTTGTTTGAGAAGTTTTCCTTGAGGACAGTGAGCAGAACTTTACCAGGCATCTATTGTAAAGTCATCATACTGTTCATGTGCACCTTTAGTCTCAGTCCTTCACAAGGGGGTCAGCTAAGTCCAGACTTTCTTGTTGTTTTTAATGCACAAGAAATCTACTATGTCTTTTATATTAATGAGTCGAACAGAGTCATGAGTTTTCCTGGCCTGGGGAAAGATTTAGCCCAACGATTAAGTTATATATCCCTGGCTTTAGGGAGTTTATGGACGGTCCTATTAAAGTTGTGGGTCCCCACATACAGACTCAAAAACTTAGATCTTGCTGTTGGGATCAAGTGGATAAACAGCCCTGACTTCTTCATGCCACTTGCGTGCTGGAGTGCGAAGACTTTAACAGCCTGTACAACAGCGTGTCGAACACTGTGGTCAGTTTATTGGGCTGGTGGCGACACGGGCCAACCCAGGATGTCTGCCTATGACTTGTTTTTCCCCACAGCTGCTTTCAGAGACAGCATCCTGCTTAAAGCAAACTATTTTTGTCTCCCAGTGCAATTATCACCACCTGGTAATTTTGACAATGTTGACTGCTTCTGCTTTACAAAGCCTATAACTGGTAAAGCTGTCCTTGTGTGACTGCTGCCGCTCCACAGCTCAGCAGCTCCTCATGTTGCCAGTCGTGTCTCTAATTTAATAAATGGGAGATGATGGGCAGGAAAAACTTTGTTTTTCATTAACTTTATACTATATTTAACCAGGGGGTTTTATATTAACAGTATGAGTCCTTGCTCTGTCATTACCTCCAACACATTTCCATACTACTGAGTGACAGACATCCTTTCTGGTCACTGTTTCACTTTGAGCATACAAGATGTACATGTGCATGTTTGGCTATTCTGTGCTGTGGGCTAACTCTGCACCATGAAACACAAAGTTTTTAAGAACAAAACTGTGCATGTTTGTACTGCAGATGTTTTTATTTAGTCCCAGCAGGTGATGGATGATTCATGAAATCATGGAGTGTATGATGCGGCGTGAGGACAAGACGGCCATCATTAATTTCTCCTCCAACATTTGATTGCACAATCTTCATGCGTAGGCTCCACCGTTTAGAGCAGTCCTTGCTAACGCTGATCATGAAGTAGCAGGAGCGTTGATGTGTGGCAGTATAAACTTAGTGTGACAAGCTGGACGTATGGTGCATTCCTCTCTGTCTCATTTCACCGCTGTCATCCATCACGCTGCCAGAGTCCTGCCTGCTGTCCTGAATGATTGATGGGACTTGCTGATCCCACCCTCTGCATTGCCTTAATGTCCCTCATGCCCTGATTGTTGGGGAGCTAATTTTGACATGAGCCTATGAAATTATTATGTAGCTCAGGCTGTATTGCAAACTGGACATGTATTTTTCTGCTATTCTGAAAGATGTTTTTTTAAAGTAACTGAACATAAGCATGTCAAATGTTACAGTTAATGAATATTTATTTTACTAGATGTTTTGTGGGGTATTTTAATCAAACCAACATATTACCAGACATTCTGAATTTAGACATTTTTACTGTAAATACTTTATAATATTTTAATTTTAGAATCATGATGTAGGCATTGAATCTTTAATGTAGGATTTAGTGAGGCTAAAAAGCTGTGGTGACAGTGTACAACTGTGAAAACATACAATGGAGTCCTCAATTTCTAAACTTTTGATGTGGAATCACAGGAGTATACGTTTTTGCACGTTCACAGGATGTTTCTGATTAATGGCGCAAAAGAGATGTTACTTCCTGTCCCCGACGATGCTTCCTGTCGCTAAGAGCTAACATGTATAGAGAGCTACCACTGTCCAGCAGGAATCAGGTATGGACTAGTCATCCTGGACAGAAAGACCCGCCCACAGCCATTTGATTGACAGCTTGAGCCATGAAGTAAAGACAAAGACAAAATGGAAAAAGCAAAAGCATTGATTCTTTTATTGATTCTCTTTATATTTCCACATTTATTTCCTATTTATTATTTCACTCCTGTGATTCCATGGGTGACATCTATTACTAACGCAATATTTAACATCCATCCACAAAACAGTAGTTGTCCTGTTGTCAATGTAAAGCTTGGATGTAGGTAGTTCATGCATGTTTGTTTGACTGTTTGGCTCAGCATTAAAAAAAAAAAAGATTTTAATTGAGTTTAAAATAGTCACACATATCCCTCAGATGATCGGGTTCATCATCTAGTTTCATTCTAATCCACAAAGGATTAAACACAGTATTTAGTGTATATGCACTTTTAAGATTGTGGGAATGATGATGAGTTTTGAAGTAAACAAGACATCAGCAACATTTTTCACAATGTGCACTTAAGCATGAGCAGCATCTATGCATCATGTCAGTGAGTCATCTAACCTGGATCTTTGTCCTCATCTGCACTGTGCAAACAGCTTTCCACACAGTTCACACTGAGGAGGAGAACACTGAATTGGATTCATGTGTTACATTGTTGGGGGAAATAGAGCATGCTTCATGTGTGATGCCAAAATTAGGGAAGATTTTTGACAAGAGAGAGACTGCTGTATGAAGGCAGCGCCTGAAGTTACCGATTGAATGTCTTTTGATGTTTATCTTCACGTTTATCAAGACACAATTATTTCCATTTGTTTTTTCTTCTGTTTCTTGCTAAGACAGAACTGGAGCTCCACCAGACCCAGAAACCAGCTTTAAAGTTCACCTGTTTGTTGCCTGGAATAAAAAGAGAGGTGGAGGAGGTGAATGAGACTAAAGCACCCCCTCCTTTTCTTCTCTAGCCTCTCCACTGCAGTCTCACCTGATTCAGCAGCCATTTCACTGGACCTAGTGTTTCACCTTTTATCTGAGGTCTAGCTGGCTCGCCTGAGGGGGACGAGTCTTTATGATCAAAAGTTAGTTCGGGACAAAAGAAGGCACGTGGGTGTCAAAGTAATTTCTTGTGGGCTGCAGATGTTGGACCGGCTGACCCTGTGCCGTGGAAACTCTACACTCAGTCCAGCGAGGGTGGAGATTAAGCTCGGCTGCATCTCACTGACAGAAGCTCGGGTGTAACTTTGTGAGAGCACAGAAGATTTTCTTGACCTCAGGATTCCTGGAGGTCAAGTCAGACAAAAAAAAAAACATCTGAGAAAAGCAGTTTCCTGAAAAAAAAATTGTGACTTTAATCCAAACCTTTTTTTAAACTGTAGAAACAAACAGGTTATGTAGATGGTTTTAAAAAATATGAAGGATTTTACATTTCCCTATGTATTCACTTTGATACAGCCCAAGCAACATAAACCATAGACTGTGTACAGAAATGGACGAAGAAAGTGTGACGTCACACTGAACTTGTTTTGAAGCCACGAGTTTGGTATTTGAAGGTCGCCATGTTGGTTGCTTAGAGCCAGAAGTGACCATATTTGGATATGAAGGGAGGAGTGAGGAGGCGGGTCTGACCATTCAACATGAGATCACTGCCCAATGTGTATGAGACTGGACGTCAGTGCTGCTCTCATTGGAGACCAGACCTGTCAATCAAACTAACCACCCTCCAAAATGTTTCTTTTAGAAGCCTAATATCTACTTAATGATGATGTTTTTTTTTGTTTTTCAGATGGACACCAGGTCACTGAGAAGAAGAAAGTACTTTCATGTTTTAAAATGACCATTTGGGAGTTTTTGGGGAGCCTGCCTCCAGTGGCCGTCAGGAGTATTGCATGTTTTTGCATTTCCACATTGGCCTCACCCCACTTGTCCTTTTCTTACAGAGCTCCCGAGATCTCGTAAAAGTTCTTTTGTTTTTTTGTGTCATTTTTTCCCCCCAGTGTCACTTAGGGGGCTTCGTATTTTCTATAAACAGTCTTCTTGAAATACAAGAATCAATCAATGTCAATCACTGTTTTGGACGAAGACTGTGTGAGTAACTAACTGCTGTGAGAAACCCAGTTTGTATGATAGGACATTCAATGCCAGGTGAAAACTGTGAGAACAAAAAAATCAATTTAATTTCATCTGTTGATTTACAAACTTACCTCCATCTTACTAGTTTTTCATACAGATTTATTGCAGAGTTTATAGCAAAACGTTACAATCTGTCCCTTGATGCAGTTTAATTGAATGTTCTTTCACTTGGCACCGAACAATAGCAATCATCCAAGGAGAAAATGATGGCTTCATTTTCCTAAATTTACATCAGGCGTACACTCTCCTTCTCCTGCTGTGCTTTGTCTTGGGTTTGTTTCCTGGGTTAAAACATGACAAATGAATCCATACACACTAATAATAATAATAGATTGTTGTTACAAAGATCTGGGTAAATATTGGTCTATCTATCTATATGCTGGGTTAATTTAACCCAGTAAGATAATTTTGTTGGTTTTTACCCAACATTGTATTGCTTTAAACAAACATTTTGATCTTTTAACCCAACACTTTATTGCTTTTATCCAGTATTTTGACTTTTTGTACCCGGATTTTCAGTGTTTTTTCCCAACATTTTGTTGTTTTTATGCAACATTTTCCAGCATCTTGTTGTTTTTACACCCATCTCTCTGAAGTAAATGAATCCAGCATGTAGTTGGTCCCATATTTATCCAGTTCTGTCCAAAAACAACCTTTTTCTTTAATTTAAATTTTTTAGGGTTTAAGGTTGTTTTATGGCTTTTCATGGGCCACATTGGCAATATGCTGAGCAACACGGATGGACATCAAGACTTATCTTTTTATGGTAATGAAATGAAAACTTGACATTGTCCAGGCGTTGTGTTTAGCAGTGGTTGCCAAGGTAACGGCCAGCTAATGCATGACATCCAGAATATAAGGATGGCTACGTAACAGCGGATGATGTGCTGGATCATGCCGAGTGCTTCTGACAAGGTTAGAGAGTCCAATGTGAAATTGAGTTTAGAAAAGAGTAATTGCAGCAGAACAGTAAATGCAGCTCAGTGTATGCAGACACACACACTCATCCTCGGCTGATAAAATAGGAATCATCCTTCCTTATTTTTACACACATGGTTGCTTATATTTTTTACTTGAGATGTCCCTCATGGTCTTCATCTGTCTGCCTCTTCATCCTCCTGCTGTGGATGAGCTCAGCACCGTCTCCTGACTGACTCATTGGTTAGTTCCAGAGACAGACGATCTGAATGACGGCTTTGCACTCTGCATGTAAAGTACAGAGATTGATTCCCTCTCTGTGGAGATGTGCAGCCACAGACTCACTGAAAACACTCTGTATGCACGACATGTTCCCGAGTCCACCGGAGTCATCAGCGTGTTTCTCACAACAAATGTTTACGGCCAACATGTTATTATGTACATACTGTACAGCACATGCTCGGAGAGGACATAATGTATCAAATAAGAAGCCATAACAAATTAATTGCGAGGAATGCACCGAGCTGTGGTTACAAAAGCAGCACGGAGCAACCTGTGAAGTCATGCTCGTGGCTTTTTCACTTTGTTTTCATGTATCTGTTATGTCTGTGTGAGGTGGAAATATCAGAAAGACTGGCAAGGGGTGTAGCTTAATGGATGTTAATGTCACTGGGTTCAACAGAAATACCCTATTTTCCAGATTATTGAGCACACCTGTCTAGAAGCCGCCATTGCATTTATTCGAACAGTTTCATGTGGTCCACTCTGACCGGGTAACGGCAGCATGAAGCTCGTGAGCCATACCAGTGTTTAAGCCGCAGGGTTCAAAGCGTCGGAAAAAAGTAGCGGC
>OOFC01016468.1:0-12100 GCA_900323345.1 Pseudochromis fuscus
GGCATGTGTGCACATTTTTTTGCGAGTTAGGAGATGAAGAGGATATAAGCCTGGATTAAGTTCAGAGGATGATTTTTATCCTTGTAGGGGGTCTCTAAACGGTAAGAGATGGATGCAAGGTGACCCTGAACACACACACACACACACACACACACACACACACATATATACACACAGAGGGACTCTAAAGGAAACATGCAATCATCACGCACTTATCAATGAACACACACATATAAACGCATACAAAGGCAGGACACACAGGAGGAAAACATCTATAAGGAACATGCAATCATCACGAACACACACTCTCACACAAAACACACACATACAGGTGTGTCATGATCCACAAATGGGGATTATATAGTGCTGATGTTAGAAGTGAAAGAAAGAAAAGACAGCTCTGCCAAAGCCTACTCTTCGTTGTCACGGCGATAACACTAACAGTATTGACAGTGGATAGAATCACACCTTCAATAACTTCTACTTCCTTTTTATGCTTTATCCTTTTTTTTCTCTATCTTTTTTTATTGGAGCCTCCGACTTTTAAGTATCTATTCAAGTTACACTGAGAGCTGGAATGAATGACACACTGTGAACTCAGTAAACAACTAAGGATAAACATCGGAGCTCAATTATTTCTTTTTGCGATGAATTTTTTTTGTTCATAGAAAGAGCAAAGGAGCAGGTGCACAAGAGAGAAACAGGAAGTGTGGTGGTGTCCTCTGTTATTTCATCGTTTTATTTTCAAATAATGTTTGACGGAGATTTTTGTGGGATGTCCCTCGGCCGTTAGAGTTTGAGATAAGCAGTGGACAAGCAAAATCTCCTTGAATTTCCTCCTTCCTCTGTGTGGCATCCCTCCTTTTCCTCTTCCTCATCGTTTTCCAGTTCTGCGTCCACGTCCGAGCCTCTGATCAGATTTCTCCCTTGAAAATGAGATTTCAAGGGACTCAGTTCATCCCACAATGCCGAGCGTGACCTTTGCTTTGTTTCTGTCTTCCTGTGTCTCTCTGTCTGTCTTGTGACATTTCTGCACATCTGCACACATGACTTCTCTTTGTAGCGTATTCGGCGCAACCCCTCAACACGCTTTATTAAGAATGAAAACAACGTGGGAGGAGAACAATGAAAGAAACAAAGATGACAGAACGTGCATGAAACAGGTGACATAGTGTAAACTGGGTGTTTGCTTTTGCAGGATTGAGGCCTTTGGGTCTTGACTTGGGCTTTGAGGTGGAAGTGTGGGTGTTTGGTCTGATCTAAAAGCAAGAACACACTCTGAATCTGTAGTAGGCTGATGCATATTGTTAAATAACACACTCTATGGGAAGAGCTACATCCATGTGGGTTCTTCCTGAAAGTGTAAAGCTGAAGTTTTTAGAATTTGATAATTAATTTCATCTTTTCTATGGTCAGCCCTCCTTTTAATTCCATGTCTCATTGTCTTTTAGCTTTTCTTTTTTTCATTATGTATTTTTTTTATTCAGCACCCAGCTGCTATTACAAAAATGTCTGTATCCCACTCAGCTATGCAGCTTCACCTTGAACACCCCCCTTCTTCTACGGGATCATTCCAAACAACTATTTCATTCAGGGGTGGTAATCAGACAGACAGTCACACACACTCACACACACTCACACACACACACACACACACAGTAATGGCAGTAAGTGATTAGGTTCACAGATGAGGGATCATTTTTGTCCATTTTCTGGGAAACGGTGATTGCTCCCAGCATTCATTAGCAAATCGCAGAGGTCAAATGATTCAGAGGCAGCACTCGCTCTTTTAAAACCACCTTGCACAGTCCAAGATGAATAAAATGAGACCGCAAATTAATAGACATACCGCTAAACTAGTTCCACAGATGAAAAGGACACAGTGTTATTATGTCCTTGATGTTGCCGGGAAGTTTGGTAAAGCATGTAAAACAGCGAAACTGCATTTCATTGTTAATTATCCACACGAACCAGTTGCATTTCTGCGACAATCTCCTGTTTGCGGTGCTGTTGTAGCAGCAAAAATACAGCACAAGAGGCTATTTGAATGGCACTATGTGCGAATGTATCATTGAAATGTGTAATCCCCGAGCAGCTGGGGAGCTGTGTGTGATGGAGAGAGCCGGGCTTCATCATAGCCTCCACAGGAGACTAGATGAGTCCAGAGTGAGCGAGACAGACAGAGACAGAGAGACTGAGAGAGGGAAAGAGGGAGGAGGAGAGACACCATACTGACAGTATGAATGATACATCATATGATTGTCTTGGACAGAGCTGTTCTCTCTGACTGCCTATACTGCACTCTCCAACTGTCCTCCATTTCACAAGCCCTGTTGGACTGATTTATTACACTCAACAAAACTGCTACAGACTAGACTGTGTTGCTCTCTGTAAGTTTTCAAACTTTTTCACAGCAGGGTGTAAAATATCGTCTTAGTTCATTAACATTTTGTACGACTTCAATCCGTGTGAAAACGTCACCGGTGTGATTCAATTGTTTTTCCACGGCAGCCGGTGTCCAATCAATACTAAAATCAAATAAAGGTGACACATCGAGATATATTTAACTTCATGTGTTTGTTTTATCTGCTATCAAGGTGTCGATAACAATCAATAGTCTTAGAAGAGCCAAGTTTTCCCCTTTCCTTTCCTCCCGATGCTCAACAAGCGAAGGTCCGGAATAAACACATGTCATCATTGGGATAACAAGAACAGTGTGTTTGTGGGATGTAGGTTACATTTCAAAGGTTTGAAAGGCCAGAGAAAGCTACCGTGTGTGAATTATTGAAGAGGTAAGGGATAGGATGGAGAATATGAGTGAGTAGCATTTAGAGTTCAGAGGAGAGAGAGGCGGCCTGCTCACAGTGCAGTTCTGTGTATGACTACGATGGGAAATCTATATACCCTAACCTTTCTTTGTCTGTAGTTTTATTGAAATTGACTGGTCAGGGGGACGGTATTTCACCAGAATAGTGTGGAGCGAATCCACTCACTCCTCAATCCAGACCCTCCTCCACTCCTCAACTTGGAAAGTGCACTGTATGTGGATGATGAAACCTTGTAATATGTGAAACTCTACTTCCCAATTCTGTCTGGAAGTCATATCCAGACTCTTTTTTTTTGTGGGGATAGAAACTCACACTTCTGATTATAAGTGTGTGTACCCATCATAACCACATGGCAGCTGTGTTATTCAATTCTGACTTTAATAAAAACCACTTTTGTGTTTGTTTGTTGAACATACATGCAAACAGTGGAGATATTGAAATATCACACAGTATGGCCATAGGTTCCCAGAGCACCTATGGGATCGCATTTGCTACCTGACCAAAAGATATCAAATTTTCACCGCCATTTTGCACCTATTTTCTAAATTTGCCAATTTACTATAAATACAGACAATCATCAGAAATGACAACATATGGAATTGCAAAGAGGATTAGGTGTAAACATCTCCCATATCTCCACCAGCCACCCCGGTGAGGGAGGGCAGGTTGGCAAATAGGCTTTTCACATTTCAGACACCACAATGTCACTCCATCTCATTGCGGCATCCATTACGTGCTACCTTGGGAATGAGGAGAGGTCCATGCTGAGAATCAGGGCAGAAAATGGCCGCCTGCTAGGAGGGGTAAAATGGCCAGCGTTATTATTCTGACTCCCCCCAGGGGGAATTGGCCTGAATATAGATATGCAACATTATAAAACCAGGTTATTATCTGGGTGCAGGGTAACGGCCTCTCGCCTGTCTTTCCCCAATGACACACACACACATGCACGCTGATAAACACACATGCACACACATAGCCTGCACACATATTATAAAGTCTGGGTAATGTAGCATACTGTGATGATTGTAGCCTTTCTGGTGATTGAGGGATATTTACCATTCCTATTGTGGATATTTTTCTCTTTTCATCATGTGCCATTGTTTTTGTGATTATTTTTCTTTCTTCTTTCATTCACAGAAAATTAACATAAAGCTTCCCTCCATCTCTCTCACACTCTCTGTGTACATTTTATGGTGCAATGATATTTCAGATGGGCCGCTTCGTCTCACTGAGCATTACTTACTTATTTCACTCGTTGCTTTAAAACATATTATTCCTTTGGTAATAAAATTATTATTCGAGTCTGTGTGTTGTGTGGGATTATGTTTTACAGATTACACCTGAGCTGGATATTCACCACCACAATGATCTTTTCACAAACGTGGACAAATGGACATTTAATGTTATCTCTACACGCAGCACAGGGATTGACACAAGCAATTTAAATTAGGCGTAAAGCTAGTGGCCACCCCTCACTCTCTCTCCCTTTATATATATGACGCCTTCTTTCTATTTATGCTCTTATCTTCCTCTCCTCCTCTGTATCTTCCTCCCTCACTTCTATCTTCTCTCTCCCTCTTTTCGCTCTTGTTCTAAATTTCCCCTTTTCTGTTGATCTCCACTGATTATGCCTCCCCTCCATAGATTCGCTCCCACCTTCTGATGTTTTTCATACAATTTAATAGCTCTCTCTCTTCTCTTCCTCCACCTCTCTCTATCTGTCTATCTGACTTCTCCAGGTCGGCTCTAATTCCCTCCTTTATTCATGAACCTAACCCTGCTGGGTTGGCTTGGTGTGTGTGTGTGTGTGTGTGTTGCGCACACAAGAGGAGAGGCAGACAGTAAATAGGAATATGAATCTTTAAGGGCCTGCTGCTACTGTGGCTGAAATGACTTTTCAGAGCCGCAGTGATTTTCCAAGAAGGATGTTGATGAGGGCCGGATTGCAGGAGATGTGTAAGAGTGTGTGTGTGTGTGTGTGCGTCTGTGGTCTTTTGGTCTGTTTTGTCTCTCTCTATGAATATGAAAAAAAGTGATCTTCTTGAGTCCAAAGCTCCTTCATAAATCCACAATCCTTTGAACTTTATAATCTTTTTTTTTTTTTTAAGTGCAACATTTGCTACAATGTGTTGTTTTTCTGGTAGCCATGGAAACAACATGGTTCCAAAGCACAATACTCACATAACAACTATGTTTCAGTGAAGCTATTTTTAATCATCTTACTTTATGGTGAAAAAAGTGAACTCTGAGTCATATATTTGTATTTTAATCACCTAATATTTGCTGTATTCATTCACATTGATGAACATTTCTCACTTATTGAAGCTAAACTCTTTTTTTAAACCCGAGCTCACGCGCCGCAGCTCCCCCGTCGGTGTGTTGGACAGAGTGCGGGACATAAATGGCTATTTGAGCACCACAGCCATGTGTCTTGGGCCCAAAGTGTCAAGTTGATTACTCACCGCTGACCATGATGAGTCAGCAATAATTCATTAGTGGCCCGAGAGCACGGTTGGGATAGCAGCTGGGGGGTCAGGGTTAGGACTGGAGGTCATGTGGGAGGTGCCGCTCGCTGAATTAAAATTAGTGCCCAGCCGAGGAGTGTGTGCTATCGAAATATTTGACATTTGGTGGAATTCAGTGAGGCTGAAATGCCAAATGTCAATAAAAGAAAAGAGGAAATATTTATCCAGAAAGATGCAGCTGAAAACCAAAAATGTTGCTGCTTTGATGAAGACCAACATCAAGATAATCTTATATTTAATATTAAGTTGCTGCTGTTGCATACTCCCCCTTCTCTGATATGTGTGTATACTTTACGACTGGTATACACTTCCCTGATATTTTACCTCATTACGTGACCCTAATGTCTTCCTGGTGTTGCTCAAAATAAATAAATAACCAAAAACTAGACTGTAACTTGACTTCCTGTTTACTTTTACATTTCACTTGCCTCCAAAAAGCTCATCATACCTCACAAGCTTGGCTCATAGCTACAACTGTTTTTACATTAGATTAGATTTAGCTCTAGATGGAAAAGCTTAGAAAGGTCAGTGGGTGAGATACTCCTGTTTCATAAGCTAATCAAACCTGACAACTCCATCAAAAAGGTCCAAGTAACTGCTGACAGCTCCTAAAAAAAAATAAAAATTACACTGTGCTTGTGTGTTTGTGCGAATGTGTACGTTTACTTCTTTGGTGTGTGTGTGTGTGCAGACGTGACTGTGTGGATCTACCTGCTGGAGTGTGCCTCTGCAACTCTGGGCTGTCTGTCACCAGCCTCCATCACATTACCATAGAGCCATGACATCTCTGGCAGCCTTCTGAAGCCTCAAATCTGATAAAAACAGAGATAAATCTGATCTCTGATCTTCCTGATGAATATGATAAGACCTGCTCCAGGTTAATGGACCTTGACACCTATCAGGGCCCCAGGAACCACTGATCCCGGATCAGAGGTGGAAGAGACAGCGGAGGTGGAGTAAGAGGGAGTAAGACCCCGGGGGGGGTTAGTGGAAGCTGCCCTAGAGAGGTGCTCACAGGCTGGGCTTGGATGACAGCCATGCCTGGGTGACGGTCCAAAGCTCCACGCAAAGCCCACCCCTCATTCTCATTCACACATACACCTATCCACTCACACACACAACTTTCTGTTTCCTGTTTTTAATTCTCCCGTCCTATCTCCCTTGTCTTCTCCCCTCGACTCTCCTTCTATTTCTGTTTTCTCTCTCTCTCACACACACACACTAACACACAGGGATCTGGGGGGATATACAGGGGTGTGGTAGAGCTAGTGATGGGGCTCTGCTTTGATGCCCAGTGGGAGATTACAGGGCCAAGAAGCAGAGATAAAAGTACAACCAAAACACAGGTATCTGCTCTTGCTTATGCCTTACAAACACATTCACACACACACTTACACACATCCATAACACATGTTCCGAGCAGGCCGACACGTACAGACGCACACTACGTACACACTAACATCTAATGGCTAGTCAGTGACACTGAGGTCTTAGCCCCTGTCTGCCAGTCCTCATTTGTTTCCCAGCCCCTCCTATGTGTGTGTAGCAGTAGCACTTGCTACTGGGTGTCTTGTTACTCCTCAGAAGGTCTATTGATTTAACTCTTGCCACAATCTATAACACTATTGTCTTGCCTTAAGTGTCTCATCTGTACAATTCACTGGCAGGAGTCTATACATCAAAAACCCCGCCTGCTTAAGAATATTGGTATTCTGCAACATGCTGGGAATACTTTTTTTTTTTCTTCACAGTGAATTTCACATTTCTTGCACACTCAACCTTACTTTTTTTTAAAGCGAAGACGCTCGCAGCTAGGCATAACAGAGGCTGGTACAGGTTTATTTTTACTACTGTTGTGTTTATGAAGTCAATATTTTATTTCACAATATCATATAGCACTGGTGTAGAGCAGAAGTTATATTTTAGATTTTTTTTTGTTTCATCTGTTGGGATATAGATGAAATATTCAGTCTTGCTGTGGCATTTTGAAAAAAAAAAAAAAAAAAGAGACATCCTCTGGTTCGAGTGTAGACACCAGCGTACAGTTGAGAAAGCAAAATATCAGTATGGGTGTAACACTGTGCTGATATTTTGCTTGAACGGCTCAGGTTTAAGTTTCAAAAGACCTTCGAGCACACGGCCGATTCTGTTTTAATTTAAGTCTTAACTACTCTATTCTGGAAGTAAAAATACTGCATGCGTGTACTGACATTGGAAAGCCTACAGAGCTTTTGATCCTTTTTGTCCGAGCAGATTCAATCTACCTGAAAGTAACAAATCACCCCAGTATTCTGATGGAAAAAGGCAATCACCTTTTCTCGTATGCGAGGGATGATTTCTTGGAAGCAGCCTCCACACTCGCACGTTTGGCCTGTGCTGTGTTTACACCTGTTTTGTTTTTTTTTTTGAAGCAATAAAAAAATGGGAACTATAAAGAATATAAGTACTTACATAGTTATTCATATCTAAGTGCAATATTTTACGAGCCGTAGGCCTCAGTACACAAATCTCAAGGTTACCTTTCAGAATCTAGATCTTACCATTGATTACCTTCAAGTGGCACCTCAATACAAATCGTTAGCAGGGGACTTTGGCCTCTTGCGAGCAGTATTAATTGATCTCGTAAGAATGTTTAGAAAACAAGGATGAGTGGCTGAGCGGGTGAATAGCCCTGAATTGCAAAATTCCAAGATGATGCAGTTTCTTTACCTTTTCAGGGATGCAAGCATATTTGAAGGTCTCCACTTTTGTGACAAGTGTTACTTTTTAAATGTTGTCAAGCTATTGACAAAACAAGATTTCTGCTGCTCTGTAGCAGGCAATGTAAATTCAGTTTTGACTAACAAAATGTGAGACACTTGGCCTTTGCGCTGGGGAAACAAAAGCCAGTGTAATGTAATGTTTATGTGAGTTTAGTCAAACGTGAGAGTTTGATTTCCAACTATATCTATATGGAAGTTGTAAATACATTTCTCACAACTCTCTGATTGATTTCACAGATTATATGTATTTGTAATTGTTTTATTTGTTTATTTTTTGGTTGTATATTTTTTTCATCATTGCTTTCAATCCATCATCCTGCACTATCTCCCTCCTGTTTTGTCTTTTTTTTTTTTTCTTTCTTTCCCTCTGTGCTTCTGGTGTGATCTGCTGCTGATCTCCATCTGCCAGTCTATCTATCTCACCATCTGGTTAAGATCCTAAAGTCACACAGAGATGGCGGTTGTCACGGTGAGGGCCTCTGTGACCGTTGGAGACATCAGCGGTGTAATCCGCGGGTGGTACATGTAACTCATCGTAGTTACCGTCGTCAGGCTCGGCAGGATATGACACGGGGCCCAGCAGGAAGGGGTAGTGATTAGAGCGGGACTGGGTTATGGAGATGCCATTACACTGGAAATGATCAGAGGTGTTCATCAGGAGGTACTTAGACATGATGGCAGATTTTAAAACATCTATCTATCTATCTATCTATCTATCTATCTATCTATCGTTCCTCGATGCATACATCTTCACAAATAATTCATTCAGTCTCTGTATTGGTCCAGAATATTTACACTGGAAATCAAATTCTGTTGTTGTTTGTGGTGCAGGCATGAATAAAAACATGAGGGTGATTTTCCAAGGCAGAATAATGTGCCATTGGCGCCTTTTCCTCTGGAGTTCCATTGCCCTAAAATGAGGCCGGTCAGACGGGGAGTGATGGTGTTCCATGATGGTATTATATGATCACTACCTACCCGCACGCTTCCCTCACCCTCCTCTGCACTCCCTCTCCCTTTCAATGTATCCCTCCTGCCTCATTTTAGCCTCACCCCGGTGTCCAAATACTAAAACCAGACATTTTGGATTCGCATCACTGTCGTTCCATTACGACGGGAGCACGCGTGCACAAAGATCACCAATGCGTATGAAGCAATGTATACGTGGCCCCCCAAAAAAAAAAAAAAATCACTGGCGAAAAAATAAAAACCTAACAATGTGAAATCAGTTTGTAATAGAAAGATATTGTAGCAGGCGTTCAGCATTACAGCAGCGGTCCTGAATTTAAGCACACGGCACAGCTGGAGGGGTGCACGGTATATTGTGACTCCACACTTCTACGTGAACTGATACTCCACATCAAGAAAATACATATGGGTGCAGCATAAATGTATGTTTTGACTGAACCAGTGGCACCGTAGCTTAAATAGATACTGAATTCACCCAGTGTTTACTATCCAAATTACGTGTTGCACTGCATGGTGTATCGCTGTTGTCCTTCAACGAATTTCTTTTTATCCATCTGTGAGCCGTCCGGATGTCTCATACGGCATATACCATCCCTGCACTTTGGCCATTATAGTTATTCCAATTATTACATCTTATTTTGTATCTGAATAAGCAGCACATCTCCGGCAGCCTGTTCTTTTATCCATGCCGAAGGTTCCTGCTGAATATAACAACGGGCCTACACAAAGTGACGTTCATAGCAGGGACTTGATCCTTGGATGATGGCTGTGTTAAGATGGCAGATAGAGAAAGAAATCCCTCCCCAGCGATGCCTTCAGCTTTGATATCCAAGCCCTCCTTGCTCCTTCTATGAATATTTCACAATTGTTTATGTACACACAGATTTTTATAAGCAGGAATTATGTCTTGGAAATGTCATAGTTAATTTCCTGGGAAGGAAAACGAGTGAGGCGAGGTGGCTGCAACGAGAAGAGGAATGTGGAGGACGCGTGTGTGTGTGTGTGTGTGTCCGAATGACTCACTTAGTGGGTGCATATAAGTGTTTAACAACCACACAAAAGAGAAGGACAGTAACCTATAGGTAAGATAGAAATACCTTTATTCACATAGCTACATGTTGTGTCACAGCAAGCAGTTGTTCAGGATTAGATGTAAAGAAACAGCAAGAGGAAGAAGAAACAGAAAGGAAGCAGAGATCAAGAGACAAAAAGGATTTGTAGGAGTGGACACAATAATTTTGTTTCATCTATTTTAGCTCAGGTTATGCACCCGTAAGAAATAGCAGGTAGGAGGGGGTGGGGCGGGATCACGAGGAAGAAAGTGAACAGGAAAAAACAAGTTTAAATTACTCTGTTGTTAAAATATAATTTCCAAGCATGAATTAACATATTAAATTGATTATTCAGATGATATTTCAAGAGTCTCAAATCGTCGTGAGAACATCTTCGTCAGACGCGGTGACGACGGCAAAACTTTAGACACCTTGGAAAACAACAAGAATGAGCAAAAGGTGAGTTAGACACAATAGTTAGTATTCAGTCAAAAAACAAAATATCACTGTACCTTGACATACACAAACAAAGAATAAAGTGCATGTCGCTGTTTCATTCGGTGCCCCTGCCTCCTCTCTTCCTTCCATCCAATTTACTCTTTTTCTTTCTGTTCCCTGAGACATTTCCCCCCCGCTACAAAGCCAACGTCATGTTCAGAGCTTTTCTACATAAGTGTTTCATGTCACTCCTTTTCCTCTAAAACACACTTGCCTATTCCGTGTGTTCCTGGTCTTATATTTGGGTTTGAGAGTGGATAGGTAACATTAAAGAGCTATCACTTTCTCTCTCTGTCATTCGCCTCCTTCATACACCATTTGATCTGAAGCCAGATATGGTTTTTAGATGTAGACATGGACACACACACACATGCATGCAAACACACACTCTCTATGTCTGACTGACAGATAAACAGTTTGAGGGAGCACACACACACACTCTCTCACACACGCGCGAGCTCTCAGACGTGTGCGGAAACACACCTTTATTTTGCGAGACTTTTATTTTGTGTATTTCCTCCTAGCCAAACATCAAAAGGCGAATACCATTTCACATCACACAAACAAACATCAATATTACAATCCTCGGCGCTCTACAATGCCATTTTAAAATATCTCACCCTTGACAACTTGTGGAATGGGTTGAAGGAATAGAGTATTCAAACAAACAGACATAAATACACAACAAATACCACCTACAGCCAATAAAATATGCATGGCAGAGGACGAGTACCTTTAAACAGACTACTGTCAGAATTAATAACATGCAAAGACAACACAGTAACTGTCTTCCACAGGTGTGTGTCTTCATATTTTATTCTATCCATGATCTATTTTTGCACTTATGCATGTGTCTGTGCTTGCATACAGCCCGATGCTGTGATGTCAACAGAATCCTGTCTGAGATTATTACTAAAAAAAAAAGAAGAGAAAAACAGCAACTTTTTAGTTTTAAGCATTTTCTCACGCACACACAAAATACTTTTCAACATAAATGACTGAAGAAAATTATGGGACTTTGCTGAACTCTCCAAATATTCAAGTACAAAATGTTCCAAAAGTCAAAATCAATGCACTCAGGTTTTTAGGAGTGCAAAGCCTTGATATATTAGATCCCAATAACTCATCTTTTCCTTTACTCCTGCCTTTGTTCACTCTCTTTCTGATGTGTAATTGAAAAAGCATTCCATTTTTATTTTTCTTCGCTATCCAAAGGCTAAATCCAAAACACCAGCCAAGAGGTTAGCCTGGTCACCTGGCACCCACAGGCAGTCTCTCTCTCTCTCTCTCTCTCTCTCTCTCTCTCTTTCACACACACACACACACACACACACACACACATGCACATTCATACTTACCCACAGTCGCACACAACAGACAAGCCCAAACACACAAAAAAACAATGTGGCTTAGTGGATGGTATCAAATTTAGTGGCCACGGGGATCTGGCTGGGGTCATAAAT
>OOFC01016469.1:0-29945 GCA_900323345.1 Pseudochromis fuscus
GGTTGTACTAACAGCTACAATGAAACCCTAATGTGAGCAATTAATTATAATTCATTGCAACTACTACTCTAAATCAAACTGTCATAAGCTCTGAATAAACAGTGTGAGTAATGTCTCACTAATTTACTCTTATTACACCTCCCACCTGTTTGTTAGTGGCCACCAGCCATCCTCAGTTCAACCCTTCCTCTCAGCAGCCACAGCAGCTTCACATCTACATTCCTGTCTCTGCAGAACCTGGAGACACAGGAAATGCTTCTCTTTGCAGAAACCAGGAAACACAAAGTAGGGGCCCCTTCTTCACAATAGCCAAAAGGTGCCACATATAACATCCCTGACAGTCTAACTGCAGAAAAGTTGTGTATCTATGCATAGGCCTACGAAACTGATGATTATCTAACAGTCATGTCAAAGTGGTTCCTTACTGTTTATACAGTATAGGACGCCAAATACAAGACACTGAACCAACCAATCAAAAACAATCTTTGAAAATTAGCAGTTTTGCTAATTTCTTCAACCTGTGTTTACCATAACACTACACAAGGTGTTATTTATGAGAAGCAGTCGATTCCCGTTGTCTGTTTCTCACCTTCAGGCTTGTTTTGTTAACCTAACAAACTTAAAGCCGACTGGAAGGTGTCAGTGGACAAGGAATGATTTTATCTGCTATGATGCACTGAAGTGAGCCAGAGGAGTGTGACTAATTGCTTGGCAAATAATTTACATTCAGACGGTGACAGTTGGTGTCCACTCATTCATCAGAGGTAGAGGGACCCCAGTTGAATGATATCAACCAAAGCAGGATTACTCAGCTCAGAAGGGATGCACTCCAATCACAACCGGCAGCATCCTCATTACTGATTAGGTCCACAACCTGTCAGATAAGTGCTTTGGGAGGGGCAGGCAATATTGATGTCAGGGTTAGATTAATATATTTGCTATTATTTCAGTGACAGTTCAATTTCCTAACTACCCTTAATGGAAATATCATATGTTTAATCAACTATTCAGTACTATTGTTATTCAAACACAGACAAATAGAATTCTGTGAAAATGACTGAAATGAAAAAGGACCTGAATGAAGTGGTTGAAGCAATCAGCTTGAAGGCTTTACTTTGGCAGTTACTTCCCTTATTAACTTATTTAAAAGAGGGAAGGCTGTCAGATTTTTCTTCACTTGTCTCATAAACCTGTCATATCTCTCAGACTCTCAGAGCCTGTTTTCAAATCTCGGTGACGTACCAGTGGCAGAGAAGCTCTTACCTACTCTGTATGTCAAGGTGACGTAGTAATGAATCAAGGAGAGAAAATGAATAGAGTGTCGAGCTGAACACTGCACATTAGTATGTGCCAGTCGTCAGTTAAACTCCATGCCCAATGGGAGATTTCAGACACTCACAGAGAAGTGAAGTCTTCAGCCTGCGTCCCTCCCCCTTCCTGTCTCTCTTTCCTCTGCATTTTTCACCCACTCCACCTCTTCACTTCTCTGGTTCCTTGCTCTCACGAAGTCCTCCGATTCAGGTCAGAGGGAGCTGACAGTCTGCCTTTGGCAACTATTAAAGTAAGGTTCAGCAGATAAAGGCCTCCAAGGATAGCCATCCATCAGGGAAGGTAAAAGTGAGAGAAGTCTGTTTTGGGCTCTCATTAGAAAGGTGGCCATCACCAAAAATAGAATTGTTAAGACTAAATGCTTTGACCCCCCAGAATTTCAGCTTTTCAAGCTTTAGATCCCACATTTCTCGCAGCACCGCCATCCCGGTGGACTACACATTTGAATGTCATTAAGGACCAATCCACTGAGCCCTACATTCCTGTCTCCGAAGAGCTATACGCCTTAACCGGGGTTCTCGAAGACTTTGCTTCTCCACCCATGGGGCCGAGGTGACTCCTTCTTCTTTTCCTTCAGGCCACATGTTAACTCAGCTTCTCTATCTGACTAAACTCAATTTCTTCCTCCACTGCCTCGAACTGCATCATCAGAATAGGGCACAGCAGAGCCAGAGCGTATTCCCAATGGCCAGATTTGCATACATGCCACTGTACAAAAATCCACTCCCTCTGAAAGTCGTTTAAGAGGCCTGTACCTCAGCCGCTTTCAATCCACTAAACTGTCTTTTTTCTTTCCTGCTTCACTTCTCATGTCTACAGACTTATCGTATAGTAGCAGATTGTGTGTGAACTTCAATTTATACCTTTTTGTATCTGACAGCAAAATCCATGACTGTACTGCACTTTTACCACCATAACAGGAAGGAGACTGGCCAGCAAACAGGATGTAAGCCAGTACGTGTAAACAGTTATGCCAGGTGCTGCATTAGAGTAAGGATGTCTGCTGGCCATTTGCCTGGGAATGCCCCAATTAACAACCATGCTTTGTTTATGCTTCAGAGTGGCTGAAGTCGACAGGCTTTTTATGAAACAAAAGACACACACATCGTTACCAAAAGCAGCCGCACAGACACAATGATCCTGCTGAATGGCTCGTCACATACCTGCATGCTCGTGCACCTGATCTGTACCCACCATGGGGCTTTATAGATGACTCAATACAACTCTGCTTAATCTTAAAGGATTATTACAGTAAAGTCTGCTTTATTGCAATTTTAATAGGCAGGAGACATCCCTTTTGTTTTCTGGATTTTCTGTTGCTAATGTGGTGTAAAGGCATTAATTGATGTTTCGGTGTTGTGAGCTCTTTTATATGCATTATGTCAGAAGAAGGATGCCTTTTAAGTAGGTATCCTTCAAGGCAAAATAAAATTTAATAGTGCATAAAGAGCACTGCAATTTCTGTTTATCATTTTTTTCAAATCTATTTGGGGTCTTGTTAGCATCCTTTTATTAAGTAAAGCTCTGCAAAAAGGATCATTTATATGTGACGGCAGAGAATCAGCAGGTTTGAGTGGATGAAAAAAAAACATGTAAAATTACACAAACAACATAATCACAAGTACTGAGAAGAAATTAAAGTAGTCATAAATATTGGTACCACAACAATATAAAATGACTGCCCTTTTCTCACTATTTTACTAGATGTTCATTTATCCGACAACTCAACCACAGACTTTCTCCTTAGATAAAAAAATGAACATACGCTTGTAGTTTTGCTCTGTTTGTTCAATATCACATGATCCTCTTTGGATTAGATACTCTGCTACACAGGGTATGAACCAAGATAAATTCATTTATCTCAAATTCTTTTATCTCATGTATAAGCACAAAAATATCATATCATTATATTGTGACCTTTGCATTTTTATTACATTTAATGTTAATTACACTTTGCTTGTTGTCTCCATAGTCAGAATAAATTATAGTCTGTAGCTGCTCTTAATAATTAAAAATAGACTGCACTGTGTTTTTTAGTTATTTTATGTGTTTTACTTGTTTTTATTTTATTGTACTGTATTTCTCATGTGTGAGGTTGTTTTTATTGCTTGAGTTTGGTTTTTAAACTTTGTCTTATAGCTGTGACAAAAGAAGAATTTCTGTTTTTAGTTGGAACAGACAGTAAAGTTATCTGTCTGTCAGTCTATCTGTCTATCTGACTGTCTGTCTATCTGTCAGATATATAAGGAGTGACAACATGTATTTACAGTGAATATGGTTTGTAATCCTGCGGCATTAACACAACAGACACTCTTGCAGTCACTTGTCCCTGTGGTTCTGATATCCTGACCTCAGAGCAGTGTTGCTCTCTGCACTGTTAATACTAGGTGCCAGCATAGTTTGAAAGCCAAACTCCAACAGTGGGTAAAGAAATCCCTCAGGCCATGAATGTTGTGCTCATCTGAATCTCCCGCTCTGGTTTCAGCCATTATTCTTCTGTGAACAGTGTCATAATGAGACATGGCTGCTACAAGATAACAGAGCGCCATCAAACTTGGAATCAGCTTCTCAACACAGTAACACAGAGAATTTACTTGAGTACTTGTAATGCAGTGAATGTAATTTTTTGCTGCCTGCCTCTGATTATCAGTGGGAAGCATTGAGTGTCCGATTGAGTAATAATTGCATCTTTAGTATTGGACCTCACAAAGTGTATGTATATCAATAAGAGGGGGCAGTGACAGGATATGGAGATGGTAACAACAGGAGTCTCACAGAAGCGCAAACACAATTGCTTGCTGCATGGGTGGCAGTCCCCGCCGCACTCATATTTTTACAGCTGGACCCACATCCCATGGCTTCCACAGATGCTTTATAGCTCCCTTGAAAGCCTCAATTGAGGTCCCAATTTGATGTTTCATGAAAGGAACTCTTTTGTTCAACCCACCCTACAAACTGCACCTAAATTTGGAGAGTTTCCTCAGTGAACTGCTGAACATGGATGATACAAAAAAATCCATGGGCTGAATGGAAGTGTGCATGAGTCAAATGTGAAACGGATCCTTAAACAAGTGGCTATTGACTATTTTATTTAGTTACAATTCAGATTGCTTAGTAATGCAACTTGGAAGGACACATTTGAGCTTTGATTTGCTCATTGATTGCCCTGAAAAATTATGCTGCATCAGACTCTGTGTGTTTCCTGATATCTGAGTGTTGGCGCATACCTGGATGTGGCCTTTTGTATTAAACAGACTCTCAGGCTCTCTCCCTCAATGAGATTTCAGTGCAAGCAGGGGGGACTGAGATATGAGCTCATAAGAGATTAAAGTTTAGTATATTTGATTGTTTCTCTTCTGTGGTGGGACTTTTACAATGGGCCCGGCCAGACGAGTTCAATCTGAATTAGCCCTAGCGGGAGGGACAGAGGGGGAGCTGAGAGGGTCTGCAGCTAATCCCAGGATATTGAGCAGGATTCCTAGGATGAGGCTTTGCTCCTTTGCTTTCCCAAGTGTGACGATGGGGAGTGTTGGGGGATGAGGGAAGAGGGTGGATTTGGGGGTCTCTTTCTCTTCTCAGTCCCCATTGTGAAGAGAGTTTTCACAGTTTAAGGGCACAGTGTCTGGGATTCTCTGCCCACTGAAGTGAGTCTTTTTTTGGGAGGAAACGGCCAGGCAGCGCAGGCCTCTGAGGATTAGGCCTACTGGGATAATCAGGATCAGTTCACAGTGTCCTCGAAGGGGGTCTTAGTCTATGTCCAACAGCGTAAGAGAAGGGACGCCACTGTCCTGTGTCGTTGCCGGCTCTGACAACATCCCCCATCATATCCTAATGCCATCAGCTTCCCTCTTCTCCCCTTCACTGGGTCTAACTCCTCAACTTTAACACCTATTCAGATTCTACATTAAATCCTGTTTGGCTTGATAATTAATATTGCTCCAGTCCCACAGAGAATTAGACAAAAATCACACAATGAAGTATATTTTTGCTTTGAATTAAAATGTTACAGGATTTCCTCTTTTGTATAGGATAAAAGGCTGAGGTAAAGGGAGTTTTGGACGTCCTGAATTGGACATCCGCTCTGCTCTGTTGATTGTCATTACATATGTTACTTTTCTCAGGAACCTATTTGCTAAACAACATTGGGTGGACATGAAAAGAACAAACAGAGCAGGAGAAAAAGGATGCCATTTAGTAGGCAGCCACATCTGCTTTTCATATTTATTCCTACTTTTTTATATCTTTAGTGTCAAACGGTGCTGAAACAAAAGCTTGGGAAATGGGTGGAACTGAACAGGACAGTATCTGAACGTGTACAATGAAAGGGAATACTGACGCAAATGCACACCCAGGTGGTGGAACCATTCTTCCTTCATGTAGCAAACACATCTACAAATGAAGCAGGGAAGTACACCTTTTTGTTCACACCATTGTTTTTTTGTCAAACCTGAAACACAAGCTTTGTGCAAACTTGGCAAAATCTCCTGTTTTCCCCGGTGCAGTGTTACATTTTAGGACCGATTTTATTTTCCATCAGAAAAGCTCTAGGCTCTGTTCTCTGACTCCTCAATTATATCTACAGTAAGACTCTCCACAAATGTTGCTAACTGTGTGCTGTTACCAAGAAACCAGCGCTAACAACCGCAAGTATGCGGGTGAGCTGGTGAGCAGCTCCAGCACGCGCGCAGACAGAGCGGTTCGCTGCACAAAGGCCAACAAATAAGTGCTTTCATATCTCCCTTCCCCCTTCTCTTTGGGACAGTTGAGGGGTTGAATGGAAAGCAGGGTCAGAGGTGTGGGGGGTCATTGGGGAGTATAGGGAACCAGTGTTCAGAACATTGTGTTGTTGAATTGCATGACTCTCTGTTCATCCTTCTGTGTGTGTGTGTGTGTGTGTCATGAATAAAACAAGTCGAAACCTTGTTTATTCATTTTACATCTCTGTCACCAGCATCGGTCACGATTATTCAGTGCTAACCATGGCTTTTCTAAAGTAAAGGTGTTAATGATTAAATGCTCCGCGTGCTGAAATGCATTGTTTCTTTGTGAAGGTGACAAGTCACATCTTGTCTGCGGTTGTTTTTATGACGACCATTTATGTAACAGTGATTACATTTTTATTGATCTTCTACACAAAACCCAAGTCATTTGTTTTGTGTTAAAGTTACTGTGCATTCATAATCAAATGTTTTAAATGGAAAAAAATCTCAGTGAGAAATTTGAAAACCTAATAAACAAAATAACAAACACATTAAATGAGGGTAAGTTACCCCCAGTACATCCAGCCTGTGTACTACTTGTTGCTGACGTCAGTTCATGTTTAAATGTTGCAACAGAATGCATTGCGTTGTAATTTCATAGCAGTGTAGCCATCCTTTGGGGAAAGTGTAACAATATAAGCAGAAATGGCAGCATGCTATTAGTCTTGTGCTCTTCTGGCAGCCACTCTGTCTCAATAGACCCCAGTGCAGTCACACAGTGCAGCTTCCTCTGCATTGAGCTTCCCCAACCAACATCTCTGCTGTTCCCTCTGCCCACATGACCAGACCCACTTACTGGATGTTGTCAAACCCACATTTTTAAATGCCTCCCTTTTTTTATAGATATACTTTTGTATAATTTCATGATAAACAACACTCCCAGGGTCATTAAAACATTACATGTATAATATATTACATGTCTTAAACTGTAATAAAGTGAAATACATTACCAAGTGTTCCTCTGGGAGTGAATACTTGTTACTTTTTCTTCGAGCCTTGAGCTCATGCAGTATGTCATTGCTCCTGCTTGTAGCACATTCAGAACATAGTCACATACCTGCACCTCAGTTGTTATCACTCCTGTCTCTGCCATTTCTCTTCCTTTTCATCTCATTGTCTCTCACGTCTTGTATGCATCCTTTGTTTCCCCTCTGTTGTGTGTGTAAACAGGAATACAATAAACCACATGCCCAGACTACATGAATGACATTTCTTCAGTACAGGGTGTTAACAAGTAGTATGAGAAATATTTAAATTATGAATCTATAGAGAAAGTAATGGGGCCTCCTAACCGGGCTGCTTTAATTCAAATATGCAGTAAACATAAATTTTATAAGTCCTTCAGTCCCACAGCATGAAATTTAATATTTTTATATCAGTTATTCCCCACATAATATATTTTCAATTAATGTTTGGAGTGTACACCTCCTCCCTTGGTGAGTACATGCTGTAGCAACACCAAATGCTATATTTCATCTGGTAAAAGTGGTTTTGGTTTGTCATTCCCGTCCTTTCTCCCACAGTGGAAATAACAGAGAGAGTGCTGGCCGGTCCATGATGCACAGCTGCTGTACTGACGCTTTATTAATGGAATTCAGGAGCTCATCTGAGCGTTCCCATAATGGAACAATGGAGGATCCCGCTTTGACAATCCTTCATCTCTGAGATGCTACAATTGATCACCAATTCAATTGCTAACTGCAGAAAATTGAATTTCTAGCCCTAACATTGTTCGTTAACCACAGTGCAGATGAGATGGCTATCCAGATTAATGATAATGGGAGGCTGAGATGGCTTCTGAGACGGCTTGTGAATTTGATTAGCTGGAGACGGCTGTGGAGACAAAGAGCAGCCAGTCAGACTCTTCTGTGGAAGTACTTAATGAAAACCCTGCATGCAAGGTAATTGGGAAATGTTTGTCTGACTGCACGCTTCTCGACTTACTGTACGCACTCTTTAAACACACGCCCGTATAAACAGTATAAACAATACATCTTCATTTGATCTAATAACATCGTCTTTTTATTGACGGTACAGAAGCTGCTTCAGAATACTGCATAAAAAAACACAAAGAAGCAACGTATACTGTAATATATATGAATTGTGTGTGTCAGTGTATGTATACTGGACAGACTCGTGCTGTCCTCTTTGATAGTCTTCCTCGTGTGTCTCAGCACTGACTGTTCTCCCCTGGTGTCAGCCGTGCTGCTCAAACACTGCCAATTGAGAAATGGCTCGTATTCCCTCGTCTTCCTCTCTCGTCAAAATGAGACTGACTCATTCAGGCTATTGAATAAAAGGACAGTGTCTAATATGGAAATTTGTTACAGGGTGTAGTACGTACATCCCCAGTGTTATGATGTGATCTTTTCTTTCACGTTACAGACCTAATCAAACCGTTAACATGTGTACATTCAAAACCCTGTGAAGAGTGGTGACACTGAACGTCCTGCAGTAGAAATAAACAATTTATTACCCGGCCTGTTGTTCTTTGACCCTTGATTATTACAAAATGAGGGATTCTCATGAAAAGGAGATTAATTTTCCTGTTTAATTACACCTTAGTGATTAGAGGTGGGAGGAAGTGTAATCCCTGTTGCTGAATCTGTATAATGTAGGAACCTTCAAAGTCAAAGCACATATCTTCAAGGATACCGTCTCCTTAAATCTGCACTTATGTGGCTCCAGTCAGCACCATTCAGTTGTAAGTTTTGTTTGTTTGACTGTGTCCGTCTGATGAAGCAAGTGGTCACTGCAGAGAGAGGTGATTTGGGTTGAGGAGGGTGTGTTACTTACCTGTGGATAAAAAGGACTTTCTTCAATGAATGGGGTTCAGTCAGCAAAGGGATCTCTTAGGACTGACCACACTGAACATCCTGGCTCTTCTCTGTATTACCTCTGTGCTCAGGCTACATCACAGTTGCAGTTTGACCATTGTGTCATTTGACACCAGGGGGATACATACAATACTGACAGTTTCAGAGAAAAACGTCTTGCGGTTAGGAGATAAGTATTCAGCTACCTTGTTATCAACACATACCTCATGCTGAGCATCATTCTTCTCTGAGCTTATGAACGTGTTCTGGTGCCAACATTGATTAGAAACCTGTTAGATTTTGGGTGCAAAAGGCAGCCAAGGTTAATTTACTGGATGAGGAGGCCGTTATAACTCTCCCTTTAGCGAGTCTCTTCATTGGCCTATTTTAAATCCCCCCTGAAAACAGGAGTTAATTAGGAACACCAACAGAAGAGAAATCCAAGGCAAGACACCAGCTTTTAGACTGAAAAAGCACAAATGCTTTTGCATCCACACTCAATTACTTGCCAATGCATTTTTGAAGTGCCTGCCTTGGACAGTGTGTGTTTGTGCTAATTCATTTACACGGGGCAATATTATTAAAAAGTAAACACAATAGAAGCTCTTTGTGAGGTTAAACCTGCTTCTAATTAACAAAGAGTGAATTTGAAACGGGAATTAGTCTATGAAAGGGAGCTTGTTAATGAAGTGTGTGAATTGAATGAAAGAAGAAAGCACGTGGCCTTCCCTGCTGGAGAAAGGTTAATGACTGCATGGAGCAGATCAGGAGTGTCTTCCTCTGACTGTGCTCTGGGTCTCCATCCTCAGGGCTTCCCTTCTTGTTGGTCCTCTGCATAAAGCAGCAACCTTTTAAAACGTCCCTTTAATATTGTGCTAACAGTTTCTGGGTAGGCACAATACTCAAATTGATATCATGGCGTGCCTGGATTAGTTTTTACAGTTACTGTGCTAGTATAAACGGTGTGCACCTCTGGGTTTGGATATGCTAAATCATCTACCTCAACAGGAAAATGACACATATGTGTGTTACGTCAGTTTTACTTCATATTCTCATGTTCACCATATGATGCAGGAATGTATTGATGCATCCTCACACTCCATTATGCTCATTATAACACACAGTTTTAAATCAGATTCTTATAATTCTATATAAAAGCTTGAACAACACTAGATCATAAATTAATTCTAATGTCTTGCAGATATTGTCCCCCTCAACTACTTGGCTGCTAATATGAAACTGAAGCAACAAAATTATATTGGTAAGATGTGGATCTACATAAAAGATTAGCTGTGTTAGCTGAGAAAGTGTTACAAAGGGCTATTTTGGTGTCTTACATCCTTTTTTTTCTTGTTGGCAAGTGCTGCAGTTACCATGTATATAGAAATCCTATCATGACTCATACGTCACAGATTTTCACACATCCTTCCCTTCCACTACATTAATCCTACAATCCTTATTAAGTAGTTACAGCCACTGTTTTTAATGAGTGCTCACTGTCAAAACTCATTTGGCTTCACCACACTGTCTGAAGTCATGCCAAATGATTTTAATTGTCCCTGACTCGGAGATGAAGCCGAACAAAGACAAAGTATTAAATTTCCATCCTTCATTTCAAAGGATACAGTTACACCGTGGCGTATTTATCATTAGGATGGTGATTGATTACAGCCAGGTGCCACAGGCAGAAGGGGGCCTTTTAGTTTAACATGTCAAACTTTTTTGCACATTTTACTAATTTGACTTGACACAAAAGAGTTTCTGTAAATAACCAGCTCTGACTTAAAACAGCTCGTCCCTCTGTTGTGTGAAGAAATGTGCGCATTTGTGCTTTATTACTTTATTTATAGGTTGTGTATCTATCCCTGATGGAAGCAGGACTACTGCTGTTTTTTACTGTGCATTTGCCACCAGGCCATAATACTTCATATATCGTTGTTGCTTGTTTTATAATCCCCCAATAATAATAATATGAATATTAATAATCCATTTTATTTATATAAAGCTTTTCCAGACTCAAGGTGGCAGGTTATGGAGGGCTCTGAAGATGAGGAGGAGAACTCTGACATGGATCCCTTGAGGAACAGGAAGTCAGTGGAGGTTTTGGAGGACAGGTGTGATGTGGTCTTGGGAGTGGGAGTGAGCGAGCAGCCGTGCAGCAGAGTTCAGGATGTACTGGAGTTCACTCAGGACTCTACATGTGGAACCATAGAGCAGGCTGTTACAGTAGAAGAGAGGATTCAGGGTTTTGAGCCAATCAAAGACCCTTTAAGGACAGTTGTTATGCCACAGATTTAATTTTGAAATGGCTCGTAGAGTCTCACTTTCATTTGTTAGAATGACTTTTATGGAGTTTTAAGCATAACTGATAATGCCTGCTATTCTCACATACTCAGAAGTTGTACATATAAGAAGAATACCTGTTAAGCTTGGCTTTTGTCTCTCTTCCTCCTCTGTCTAGCTGGCCTTGATACTATTTCTGAGACCTTGCACATTTTCTAATGCAGTTTTTCATTTTGGCACAGACTTCTCACCTCTTTCAGAAGAGCACAATCACAAACTGTGACTTCCAGGCTACAAGGCTTCTGGGGTTTCACTTGCATCTTGGCCCACCTCCTCATCAACCCTTTTGCAAACCAAAACTGACTCCATAATTCATCCCAGCCAATTCAACAAGAATGTAAATAAAGAACAAAAGTTGCCTGTTCTACACATATCACAGGGCCTCTTCAGGAACTGATCCTGCTGCAGGCCTGACCCAGGCCGTTTCTCTCCACTCCATTTTCTAAAGCAACAGTACAAGGCTGTGCGCTGGCCTTATCTCACATTGGCAGACACTGGGTCTCCCCATAGTCTGGATTTCTGTCTGAGCCTGAGCTCCTGTGGCCTGGCTCTTTCTCTCATCTGCACAACCATCGTCTCCTTCAGTCTGCCTCAAACTAATTGACTTTAATTTGTCTTTTTACCCTCTCACAGTAAATTGTACCTTTTTTGAATTTGGCCATCGTAGCAAGTGTCAATTAAAAAGGCATCCCCCTATAAAATCTGATGTTAATTAATATCAGAGGTTTATTGTGTGTGGTACAGGTCCCGGCATGGCTCTTAGCACTTGATAACCATTTGGCCATGCAGTTTGAGTGCCAGTTTGGAGGCTGAGAGCAGTGAAGCTCGTTGGCTTAAATGAATCCAGTCCGTGAAATGGCCTCATCAGGTACATTATCTTAACACAATCAGTGCATTAGCACCATAATTTGGACATGGTCTCTCTTTTTCACTCCTTTTAATTTTTGAACACCAACAAAATCATTGGACACAAATTAATAATGACAATATAAAGAATAACTAATGAAATCAGTATAATGTGACCTGAATACTGCATCATGTCCCAAATTACACAAATGTTTTATTTACTGCACCTCATTGTTGTGCACTACAAAATATAAAAGTAGCAGTTTTGATGAACTTTATTATCAATAAATACATTGTCTGTGTTTTACTGATCACATTTTAATATGTTACTTCATCGATGCTTTGTGCTGCAGTTGGAATAATAATGAACACTTTTGCTATTCATACTTGTAACCATAATATTCTACATGAAGTACATGAAGTATAGTTAAAATGACTGTTGACAGTGAACATGTTTTAATGTGGGAGGGTTTGATGAAGTCATTTTGTATAAATCAGAAACTACTACTTGCCCTTGCACCTATTTATGTGAGGAATTACCTAACCTATGTATAACAGAGATGTTTTTTGTGTTTTTTTTTACTGAAATACTGAAAAACTCCATGTTGATTGGAGTTAGCACTGGGCTTACTCCCACATCACGAATCCTTTGCAGCTTTTTTTTTTTTTTTTTTTTTTTTACCTCTCCAACCTCCACGACTCAGACGTGTGGACTGAGGCTTAAATTGTAAAACTAATGTTTGCTGCAGCCTACAGTCTTCCTACAGTCAGTGTTTTTATTCATTTTATTTAATAACATATTTAATGCTTTTGCTGGGGAGTTACCCCACTGCATCAGTTGTCCAGTGATTGCTGGGAAAAAGCCCTGTGTGGTGCAGCTGACCTGAGGAGAGCTCAGTTGTTCATATGTAGAGTTACAGGCAATATCAACCAATACACGGCATCATCATCAGGTTGTTTCTACAAATAAATGAACTGTTTGGTGCAGATGGTGCTATAGATGTATCACACATTTCCAAATGAACACAGCATCATCTTAACACTGAACACTGCAGCATGAGTTATATATTTTAATTATACTGGCATTATTATGATTTATTGTGAATCGGTCATTGTAGACATGTAAGTCATTTAAAAAGTGTAATGTCAACAAGCACACACTAATGTCACACTACCTCACAGCAACAAGGTTCTGGGTTCAAGTTCTGGGCTTGAACCTCCTCTGTGTGAAGTTTGCATGTTCTTCCTGTACAAGCCTGGGGACTCCAGTTTACTCCCAGTCCAAACACATGCTTGTTAGGTGAACTGATTCGTCCAAACTGACCATAGGTGTGGACGGTTGTCTGTCCTCGTGTTAGCCCTGCGATAGGCTGGCGACCTGTCCAGGGCGGACCCCGCTTCTCGCTCATTTCCAGCTGTGATAGGTTCACTTTGAACAAGCTGGTATGAATGAATGATAGTATCCATGTTGTTGTTTCCATTCCTGTGTACGGTGACTCCCACATCTGTACATTCTTTATCATCCTCACATCCTGAGTTGAGGATGTGCTGATAATACACATACACATATTTCCCTTTGTAGGTGGTACAGAGTCGGTCTTGACAGGTAGAGCCACAGGCTGTGGAGTGTGCATGGTAGTAAAACTAAACTGTTCTCAATATGTGCATTTTTCTCCCATTTAATTTTTAGTCCACTGTTTGCATAGTTTGGCCTGTATTATTTATACTCGGCCAAAAATGTTGATTTTCATTCAGAAAGCCAGACAGTGGACTGTGTCTTAGTGATGTTAAAGTAGCACTGATCGACCAGCAGTTTGATATTTTTAAAAACCATGAGTGAATAACTGTAGCTGGTATTAAAATGAATAAAAACTGCATTTAATGTCTCAATAAATTAGTAACCATTTCCACTACTCCAATAATTTCACCTATTACTCACTGGCTGACTGGAAGAAGAATATTTTTAAGCCCTCAGTGATTCACCAGCTACTCATTTTGTGTGACTCTTTGAAAATAATAAACAATATAGGTCATGACTTTAATTAAATAACAGCAACATCAATTTTCTGTCCAAAAATTAGACAAATTGGAATTAGACGTTTTCCTTAAATCATTTCGA
The DNA here is from genome assembly GCA_900323345.1 of Pseudochromis fuscus. Lineage (NCBI taxonomy): Eukaryota > Metazoa > Chordata > Actinopteri > Pseudochromidae > Pseudochromis > Pseudochromis fuscus. Next base: position 14,214 of record OOFC01016469.1, read on the forward strand.
CTGCCACTCCATTATGTAAATGTTAACATAACCTCTAATTCATTCTCTAATTGCCTCCTTGTCCACGTGTTACTTGGTTTCTCTCTTTCTCTTTTCCCTCTCTAATTTATAGTACCTCCATGATCGTGTGCTGGCAGTATGAAAGAAGCACTCCGACAGTATTGTACACCCAAGCATTCAGGCCTCTCAACAAAAGATCCCTTTGCCACGGAGATTCCTCCATGTTTCTGTCATTTCACAACAGTTAAGAGAGCAATGTTGTTCCTTTTCAGCAGCCACTGCAAACTCCTGTAAAACCTGCAAATTGCATTTTTTTAAACATAGTATATTGAAAAAAAATGAAGCGGATGGGTAGGTGGAAAAAAAGAGCAATGCTCCCAACGGCCACTTGAGGCTGGCTCCAAAAAACTTTCAAACTGACTTCAATTCAAATATCAGCACAGCGATGCTTGTAACTGTGGTTCCCACATGGTGAAAGCTGAATGACCAGTGCCAACAAACTTCAGGCGTATCTGATGCTACATCTGCAGGTTGGCTTTTAGTTCACCTTATAGACAAACATTTTGCAGTTTGTTGCTTCATTGCTTCATATTCACAAAAAATCAGCGATGCAAGAATTGAAACATTTCAACACCTGTGCACAAAGGAGCAACATGTGACTCCTGTAGTGGATGTGTACTTCTGCTAACATGTTAGAGATAAATATCAGGCATACAAATCCCTCAGAGTGGACTGATGATTTCACTGGTAGGTTTATTAATTGCAAATCCATATCCCTGTTTTTTCTCATTTGTGGATACTTAGACAGTGTGTGTTTGTAATTTGTAATCATACTTTTTGGTTATATTGAATTTTAAATAAACTTGATTACACGGTACAGAGTGCCTACAGAACACTTTTTGCCTGGTTCGACAAATTTATTATCTGCCATGTAATGACTAACAGGACATGTTGGTATTTTAATGATATCAAAATTGGAAAATACAAAAGAAACATAAAGAAGTCATTTTGATGTTACTCATTTTAATCCTTCCTTGTTAATGTTCAAGCTTGGAAATATTTAATAAGCATTGACATAGCCTTGGAATTATGTACAAATTTGGGCCAAACCTCCATCAATATGTTCTTGTATACTGTGCATGAGACTACTGGTTGAACCCATAACAAATATTTAGCATAAAAACAACAAAGTGAACGTAAGAGCCTTGGAAGTTCTTTAACTGCACATTTATAAAAACTGCATTAATTTGAACAATCACATTCAGTGATACAGGAAACGCCCAAAAGAGTGTAACAAATTAACCTGTCTGTTTATACCTGATGCTCTCTGAACAATATACTAATATTAATCATAATGGAGAACTAACTAAACTCTGAAGAAACTATTTACAATTTGTAACAGGTTCATCCAGCATCAGGCCAGAGAGTGTGAAAGACCATGGGGATGGTAAGACGGTGGGACTAAAACTGAACAGTGTTAAAATAATAAAAAAATAATTTCCCCAGGTTGTATTCAACGAAGGCTTTATCCCAGTTTACCTCAAACTACTGACGTTACCACCAAACGCAGGAGTCCCGCTGGTGTAGGCAGGTGTCATAGACTGAAGGTGGGCAGTGTCCTCGGGTTCAAGGGTTAGACCCGCCTCCCCGCTCCTCACTTCATATCCAAATATGGTCACTTCTGTCTCCAAAAACCAACATGGTGACTTCAAATACTGATCTGCTGGCTCCAAATTGGAGTCGATGAACCAGTGTGACGTCACACTTGCTTCAGTCTGTGGTTTTAAATGGCAGGCATCAAGTACGGCCTGTTGTCTCGGTTGGACAGTCAGTTGGTATTTCATCCATATGTTGTTCTGATTGGCTCTCTCTAGCAATGTGGCCATAAACTCTCATGAACTTCATTTTATAATCATCTTATTGCAGATGACCCGTGCATTTTTCAATCTATGACTAAAAGAGAGCCGCTGCGCTGGGTCAGATAATGTACAGCTGAGTGCTTAGTGTGCTTAAGTTTTCATTCAGCATTCACTCAATTATCAACATGCTTTTGATGAGCAGACAATGATTTAAATTTTTAATAGGTTCTTAGGTGAGTCTTGGTCTTCGTATTAAGGCAGCAGGTTGAAGTCCTATTGAAGTTCCTCATAAATGTATAATAATAAATTTTGCAATTTGCTCCACGACAAATTCTTGTGCATTATTGCATTTAGTAATTGAAGCAATTCTCATTTTGATTCTGACTTCTTGCTGGACATGATTAAGCATGGACGACGTTGCCCATATTGGGTTTCAGCACCAGTGTGTGCAGTCACCCACTCCGGCCCTCTCCAAGACATGAAACAATGGCTGCCACAGTAAAAGTTTCAATTAATCATCCTGAGAGCAGATTTTTATTTCTCAAGGATTTGAGAACGGTGTAAATGTAAAACCAACTTTATATTCAAATCACACTTTGTGTGAAATGTGAGCTCTAATGGTCATTGAAATGACAAATTTCACAAAGCAAAGAAACCAATGGTGATAATACATCTTCTATGCTCTGTCAACTTCGCATTAAAGCTGCTCAAATTAACTGCACCTCAGGACAAGAGCAGGAGTCAAGGGAATGAGCAGGCGATTTAAGCAAATCACCACCTGGTCCACTTTTACCCTGTAATCAGAGATGCTCAAACATAAGTAAATATTGTAATTTTATTGTATTCATTAAAAATTCATAACGTTTACCAAAGTCAACTGAGGCCATGTGTTTCTCTGTTTCTGGCTCCGCGGGTCAGATTTGTGGTGACAGACGGTGGCTTTGTGTGGTTAGGGAGTTGGCGGGTGACCCCAGAAGGAGCACCTGTCCAAGAGTGGACCTGTTACTTGCTGTGTTATGCCTTTGGGAAGGTTTGGCATTAACCCCATTGTCATGTCCCTCTCTCTTCACTCCCCTCTCACCCCAGCCCTAAGACATACATGACCTGCCATATCCACTCTGTCATCACAGGATTAATTAAAATGCTACACGGCAAAGACACTGGATCCCGTTGGGCTGTGGTCTACGCATGAACTATACACACACACACGTAGGTGGCCACACACACACACACACACACACACACACACACACACACACACCACAGTCCTGTCTGACAAAGTGGCAGCTTGTTGTGTTTAGTCACCTCACGGGACATCTAACCAAATGATCACCTCCATGATGGATGGACAGGTCTTACCTCAGCCTCCCTTTGTTGCATGTGCTGCCATGTAATGTATTGGATATATTTATAATGTGAGACATTACTTATGCCTGTCTAAGTGAATTTGCCCCAAACTACGACCATCTGGCTCATGCTGATGATTTGCATTTGCATAGTTTTTCTTGCAGTGGCGACTATGTTGTCAGAAGTTCCAAATTACCTCCTCTCATTGTTGTTTAATTCATGCCTCTCTCACAAGGCGCACTATTCATTTGAAGGGATTCAAATAAATTGAGTAGAAAATGGGGGTTACTTATTTATCCCAGCCCCCAGTGATGCTCTGGCAGAGAGACAATGGAGGTGAGGGATACTAAATGAATGCTGTTGTCCTGTGTGCTTTCCCTGGCTATCACCATAATTTGATTAGTGACCTGGTAACTATGAATGTATGGGACCTCTTCATTCAAGTCCATTGGGGTTCCCGGGGTAAGAGTCCATGCTACAGGGCTCAGCCCCTTTCCATTGCGAGCCTGCCCTCATGTCATGTATACACACAACCATGTGACTGGGTGATTAATGACTAAGCTCGTGGTGCCATTGAAAACTTCTGATGACTTTACACAAAAGCCATCACCCTTGTCACGTTAGCACCAGTCTGAGAACATTTGGCCATATGCTGCTAGCAGGCAACACAAGCAATATGTGGCAGACAGATGTATGTTTACAGATCCCGACTACACATGTTCAATTTAAAAGAAAAAATGTGCATTTTTTGTCGTTATTTCCATATTTCTTTTATTTTCCAGCAAAGCTTTTATTTGCTGTCTGCATCACACGCAGTAGAATCCCTTTATAATAATATGATTTACTCAGCGTGCATTTCCTGTCTTCTTCTGATTTCATTAACACACTCTTTCCATCAATGTATGTCTTCTTTGTCAGTTGTGTCTCTTGCTAATAATAATCCAGCATAATTAGAAAATGAAGAATGGCCCTGCCAGCATTCCCAGCAGTGTTTTTTGAAAGTGGAAACTTTCCTCTTCTGCTTAAGTTTTTGTTTAAATGAAATGTCTGCATATTAAGGGAGATGAATAATTAGTAGCCTTAAAGCTTTTGGTTATATTAAATTTTCATCTGACTCCTGAAGAGCTTTAATTTGTGAGGCACTCAACAATCTGTGTAAGTATTAGCTGGTAATAGAAGAGTCTCACAAATGGGAAAAAAGTGGTTATCATTGGTGTGTGTGATTGTTTCCCAGATAAAACAGCTGCCAAACTGAGATCACATACATGCTTTCTATTTTCCAAACCTCCCCTGTGTTTTCAGATCTACCCTGTACAGCACCAGGGAAGTGTGAATTAATAAGCTCTACTGTTGTCTTCCTCGTCTACAGTATTCAGTTTTCACCTTAGATATCACCTTTAATAAGAACTGTTGTTAATGACATCTGTGGCTGGGGTGCAACCTTTAGCACTTGAAGCTGATTGCTGCATGTCTCCTCCTCACAGTGTTAAAAACAGGTGGGATGTCTTTCAAATTTTCTCATTGTTATCTTACTTTCAAACCTTGCTATAAATGAACACACACAATCTGCAATTAGGGATCAAAAAGTGTGAAAACCCGATTCATACGGATGTCAGCCGTCTGGCTGGAAGGCAAAGTGTGTTTTTTAGATTGTAAAATTGAACAAACTCTGGTTGCATAATAGTCCTGTGCTGCTACAAGATTTTCAAATATCCTGTCATTTTTAGTGCTGTTGTGTTTTTCCTGACTGCGTACTGGCACAGAGCCTGCTGAAAAGTTTCATAATTTGTTCCTCGAGTAAAACCCAATCTATCCAAGAAAAATGCACCGAGATCTGTACTGTTGGTGTTTTGGTAATGTTGCTAACAATCAAAAAACAAACCAAAGCAGGCAAAAATAAATATTCAGTTGTATTGGTTGGAAGTAGGGACACAACTACCAGTTACAGGCATCATTTGAAATCAGTCAAATATCTTTGATTAATTAACCAAAGCTTTTCCAGTGACATCTTCAGTTTGCCTTTTTTGCTTGACCAATGGTCCAGAACCCAAAGAAATTAACTTTGTGTATATATTTATTTCTGTTCAGCTACACAAACTACACTTAAAGTAGCTGCATTTAACGCACAAGTTCACTGGCCCATTTGCTCAAAGTGTTCAACTGCAATGCACACTTCCCGACGTCAGTGAATGCTCTGAGTCAGCGCCCTGAGTGTGTCGTTGTGGACTGAATCGATCACCCTGACGATGTTGTTTTTCAATTCTGGGATGGTTTCAGATCTTTCAGATGGTCCGACAAATAAAAAGCCCGAGGGGTGAGGTCAGGCGATGAGGGGGATACGGGAACTCGCTGAGCCGGCCAGGAGAGAGTGCCTCCTCCGAATGACGCAGATTTCTGCTGCCCTGATTTTGTTGTCATGGCAACCGATTTGTAAGACATCATTATGGATATAACCAGTTAACAATCACCTTTGTTTTTACCTTCAGAGTCTGCGCATTTTGTGAGATTTTATTTTCAACGTGTAAAATAAGTGGTAGATCTATTTTCTGCAATGCAATGTTTAGTGTGTGTGTGTGTGTGTGTGTGTGTATAATTGATTGAAATTGAAGTTTTGAAGTTGATGAAATCGCTGCAGCACTAGATTCAGAGCTGTGTTAAAGGGTTGTATTGGTTACTTAATAGTTGTGTCAGCATATCGTTTGCCACAAAAGGATTACCAAGCATGCTAAGAAGTGCAAAGTTAGTCATGGTACCATTGCCAGATGTTGGTTTAAGCTGCATGAGTGTGATAGTGTCTATAGTCACACACACCACCCTGTTAACTTGAGCAGGTTTTAAGCAGTGGCAAGCTTAGGATTACAGTGGCTTAGATCCTCTGACCTCTCCCTCCCACGAGCACAGTGTATCGCTCAATTGAAATAGATTCAGTGGATTTTATTCAAAAACAAAAGACTTTCACCTCATCCTTCTCCTCCCGCTGCCTCACAACTTTTTAGATTCTTAAAATTCCTCTGAATGAAAAATGATTCTCTCTTCTTTGGTATTTTGTGCAACAGACGGTCCCATTTTACTCCCCCCTCAATGGGGAGGAAATGAGTTGTGGGAGCAGATTCCTCTCACACAGAGATCTTAGTAATCGTGTGGCTGCGTGTCACCAGCACACCACAGTGACAGCAGCTTTTAATTAATCCCACATCCCACCACCCTGCCTTGCCCACTGGAGGTTTCTCCCCTAAAACTTTTTCCCTCTTAACTTTTTTTTTCCTGTGTGTTTGACTGTGTGTGTTTGGTCGATGTGGTGGGTGGGTGTGTGTGTGTGGGGGGGGGGGTATTTCTCTGACTTCAGTCTCTCAACCCACCGCAGCGCCATGTGCATAACTTGTACAGTTACAGGATGACACTGCTGTCACTTTTCCACACTTCTGAAAGTGGGAGATAGCCGGCTAACTGTGTTGATGTGTTTAAACCCTCCATGTCAACTCCAGCAACTCTGTCTGCAAGAGTTTGGGAGAGTGCGACTTAAACTATGTGAGACCAAGTCCACATAAAATGTTAATAACCCTTACTGGTGGTTGGCCCACGCAGGGTCAGGGATGTTAGCCCTTTGCTGCACTGCAGTGATCTTATGTCGAGGTGCTTGAGGACAGTGAAATAATGAGGCCTTGAAGTGTCTGCGTTCCCTTTCTGGTACCCTGATGAATTGTGACAAGTTGTATTTACAATCCTAAAAGGTGCTGACACTGCTGAATTCCCCACCTCTTGGAGAAGCACCAAAACATCGCTACCCTTGAGCAAATGTCTGTGTGTTGGGTACGGCTGAGGTACAGAGGAGCTGCTGTTTCAGTGAACGAGGGGCATGATAGACTTCTCCAGAAAGACGAACTGAGCTCTCGCCTGAAGGTCAGACTGTCAGAGGGGTAACATCAGACCTGCTGAGGTGGAGCTCTGCCCTGCTCAGTCTTCATGCTCCAAACATCTCAGCAGAAGATGAATGTGAGAACAGAAGAATCAGCATGTACTTGATATAGTTTACGTCTGCCTTCTTTCTACATCAGTGTTATTTAGTGAACTTGAGTACGACAGTGCCGTTTGACGGTTAGCATGCAACGTTTCCTGCTATTACGGATGATCCGATCATACTAGGTTGCTGCCTTTTCTTCGTTTGCCCCACGAAAACCCAAAGTGAAGTAGACAGCTGCGCACAAACACCGCACATACAAACCTTGGATTGCTATTCAGTATGACTTGGCTGTAGCAGGCATTAGGTTAGCAAAGTGGGCTAAACTTGCACGCGATTAGGCTGTCAACATCTGAAAATAATGAGCTGCAGACAGAGCCACATTGGCATGCAAATACTGTACTGACATTCAAAGCTGGCTTAGCATAAATGAGAGAAGAGAATGGATCGAAGTGAAGCTTTGGCTTCCCCCTGCAGAGCTGCAAAAACCTTCTGGGGGTAATGGACAAGTTAGACCCCTCAGAACCTTTAGGAATGAAATAATTATTCCCCTGCATCAGACTTTGTGGACAAATGAGACTGAGGGTCGATTAAGTTCTAAGGGGGATGTGGTGTTGATCTCATAAAGGGCATCAGGAGATGTATGGCCTCTTACAAGATCATTTAAACCACTTAATGGAGGACAGGAATTAATGGCTGCCATTGAACGGAGTCAATTATATGGATATTTTCATAACATATTGTGTATAATTCATAGTGTAATGGCATCAACACCAATCAGCCCCTCTGCTTTTGTTTTGGCTATAGCCCATTTTAAATGAGATTATTGACTCTGTATTTTAGGGTGTACGATAAGTTTCTGTCTTCATACAGTGATATAGAAGCGTTGTCACTGTCTACTATTGTGGGTGGCACAGTCTTGATGGCGATGCCTCGTGTTAATTTATATTAATGTCAGATAATTTAAAGTTGTGATGGATATATGTGCATGCCTTGCGCTCTGAGGCAAAAAATTGGATTCATTAAGAAGACGGAGGAGCTGGTTAAGTTTTTTAGCCTTGTGGTTTTAGGTCACTGAGTAATGTGAGGAGATGGAGAGGGTCCCGGCCTGGAGGCTGGGGGTAGCTGGTCAGAGATGGAGAGGAGAGGACAACACCCCCACATAGGACCACATCACTCACACTGACACGTCTCTTACTATTTTCACCCCTCTACTCTTTTACTTTGAGAGCAAACTGTGCTCATGACTGCAACAAAGTCACACGGCAGTCTCTGGACAACCAGGCCGAGGGGAGGTGACGGCTTTAGGCTATTTTAACCTCCATACATATCAATCAGTGTGTTTGCATTAATTAGATTTGTGAACAATGTGGACTGGTTCACATGAAAGCACAAGCAATCATAATTACTGTATCACTCTTAATTACACATAGACAAAGCACCGTCACACGTGCAGACTTTCACATGGGTGAACATGAACCTCTCACTGTCAGATGCAATCATGAATGAGGGATGAAGATGGCTTGAAAAACCAAAATATCTTGACCCTTTAACAGTGAGAAATGTTGTGTTTGTTGTGATGTTGTTGGACAGTCTGAATTTCTTTGAACTCATTTACATGTATCTATTTTGCCACATCATAATGCTAACATGTTTCGACATTAGTAATGGCACATCTGAATTATATATATATATATATATTTTTAACCATACACACTGAGGATAAAGGTAAAAAGTAAGTACTTCATGTCGGAACATTTACAACAACAGTTTTTGCAAATTCTACATGTTGGCACAAGTGCAGAGTTTGTAGGAGGCCCCTGAGGTTGTGGTTTGGCTCTTTACCTGAGAAATGCTCACCATTAAAAGGCCATTAAATTATAGGTGCGTTTGATATGTCCAGCAGGACGTGTGGGAGACTGAACCCTTTGTGTGGTTGTTTTTGACATGTCTCTGTATTAACCCTTTAACACCTGAGCCTCCAAATTTCCACCTGGACTTTTTATGCTTATTTAGACTTAAATTTAACATGCAAAATCTAACATTCATGAGCAGTTGCAGTGTTTTTGTTCACTAAAACTCTGAAACCAAAATCCGTTTTTGTAGTTTTTTTTTGCTATTCTTGCTTTATTGTCACTGTTATTACACTCTTACAACATGTAGTATATGGTAAATCAGCTGGTTTGCTGCTTCTGAGAGAGGCGTTAGTGAAACAATGGAATTTTTTTGATTGCGCAAATGTTGACATAATTACGGTAATCAAAAGACGCATGTGCAGACCTATCACTGAGACACGCTCGGAATTAAAGGTTTAACTTTTTCAAAAGCTTAAATTGTCTTTATTGTAGGTTAAACTCTTATTAGAACAGACTGTATCATGTGCCTGAACATCTTCTCTGTACATTATGACAGGATATTTAACGTTGATAAATAACACTGATATGTTATTATATATAACAAATGTTGTTTTTGTTACCCATGGGCAGTCTCTCTCATTTACAGTTCATTAAAGTGCTGCAATCTAATCTGGTAAACCATCTCAGTTGCAAATCATACCCTCCCTGTATCAACTCATTGGCGTGCCCTTATACTGTCGACCTTTGCACGGTTCTGAAGGCAATTAAGCCATTAGCTAAACATCTGACCTTTTCTTCGAAGTGTTTTACTTCATGATTTCTAACATTTGTGCTTCGAATGCCGAGCAATAAATACCAGTGGGTCTGTCCTGAGGCCATCCTCAGGTTGCCTATCAAAGTACCTGATGATTGACTAGGTTTTGCGGGCACAGATATTCATGAGTTTTTCATCTCCTGAGATCCTTGAACTGCGTCTGACCTGACCCCACTGACCTCTAATCAGTCATTGGGTCACACAACCAATAGTTTTTGATCCTACTAATGGTGCTGATGGAGGAAAACCATGCTCAGCTACTGGCAGTGGTGAGGTCATCCAGGCGTGCTTTGATGGGAGCATCTATAGGAATGCAAATGTGACCGGCTGCCTGACCAGTACATTACAATAGGAATAACAGCAGCCTAGGGCAGACAGTGCAGCTGCCCCCATTAGTTTTAATCGCTGGCTTACATAAAAGACAAACATAATTAGGTTGTGTGTGTGTCACAGAGGAGACAAATGCACAAGCTTGTGTTGTGTAGAAACTTGTCTGACCTCAGTGAGAACTTGGGAGTGATTAAAGAACTGTTTAAAGGGACAAATGGGTCAAGGGTCATGAGTGATAAGTGAGGTCACACAAGGTTGTCAGCAGTCTGGTTCATCAATTTTGCCTCATACGTGGGTCAGCCAAAATTCACAAAGCCGCTCTGTTTAATGTATTATTTTCAGTGAAAGTCACAACAATAGCATGCTCCTTTCCCATTTAGCTGAACTGTAATTTATCACACAGGTGAGCGAGTGTGTGTGAATAGCTTGCTCACAATCCAAGCTTTAAAGTGATCATCGCACTTCAGGCACCACAATGCTACATGAGTAATTTACTTGATGACAAAAGCCATCAATACACCACAAAAGATAAAAGGAGTTGCAGTGGTCTCATCGGGACACTGTGTTTGGAGTCCTTCTGGCTCACACTTGACATATTTTAAGTGGATTTTGCAACTAATAGATGTTTGGACACTCGAGAAATATTGGTCATTTTCACTTTTTCAACAATTGTAGAGATGAGCTGATGCTGAGATTAGGTATTTGCAGGTTTTTCAAAAATTAAATGCGAACAACTTTTGGGTGGTTACTGTAACTTACTTAAACACATCACAGTGCATTACTCTATTTCTTTTTTGTTGTAGGAAGCTGAAGTTTTTATGACTCCTATATCAAGATTTTTTACTCAGAGAAAAGACTGAAGCTGAACATCCAAAAAAAAAAAAAAAAACTTGATAGGATTCATATGGAAACGGTTGCTATTTAGTATTCTAAAGCTAGAATATCTGTTTACTTAAATTCCTAGTTAATGTGATGTATATTTAGTCTACTGGGCAGGGTTACTGTATATTTAAGGTTTGGATCACTTTGGCAGCTTTTAGTGGCTCCTCTTACTGTAATTAAAGCTTTCACAGTGTTAAGAGCTTGTGGGTGTGTGAACATGCATATGAGACATATTTTTTTCATGCATACTGAGTACGTATGTGCTTTTGTGCAGGGGAATGATAAATGTCAAGAACTAGATAGTATAATCTGAAATGCATTAACTCCACTTTCTTTCTGTTTAGCTTGCTCTGGTAAAAACTGGCTGCTCTGCTGTTGTGCTGCTTTTGCATGTATACCTTTTTCATGGGGTAAACTGCAACCATGTCATTAAGTGTGCTGCTGCCCGGAGCCCAGGGCAGTGTATGTATACTGTGTCCTCTGCAGAGCCGGGCATCCCCAGCAGGGCCTGCGTGTTCCACCCTCCATATGGTGGCTTGTTATTAGTTTTCTGTTTCCCTGGTGCCCGGGAGGTTCATCAAACCCTCGAGTCCGATGTCTCCGCAGCCCAATCTCTACTCTTCTGTGATATTTCTCTCTCTGGCCAATCGGATAAGTCACACATGACTTCACCGCACAAAAGAACAACAGCAGCCTGAAGCAGATGTTGCTCTGTGCACTGCCCGTGGAGTGGAAATCTGGGCTTTAAGAACAGGATTTGAGTTACTGAGTTATGTCTTGGACGGAGGCTGTGGTCTTTAGGCTCAGATCGTAATGTAAGATACAAATGCAATAGGTTGTGTTTTTCATCTACAAGTACTTTTTGGATTGTGTGCCTCAGTCAGAATTTTCAGATATGAATAAATAAAACTGGTCCCCTGTAGCCTTTTTTTAACAACTCTACAGTACTTACATGGAAATCTCTTGGGTACAAAAAAATAAATTGAGTAATTACAACAAGGCATGGTGAGATAGTAATTTAACAAAACAATAGATATTTAAGAGTTATTTTTGTCCACTTTTATTCCGTAATATGACCAATATTTTTCATATTCAAGTGTGTATGAAAAAAAGTCACTGGTTTCTTAAAAAGCTAAATACAATAAGCATTGGATCAAGGCACATACAAGACTGGCCAAAGGGCATACAATGCACTTTGGTTTTTCAATTGTAAAGAACAGTTAACTTCAAATTGTGGCAACATAAAAGTGTGTTCATTTGGAAGATAATACAAAATAATACTCATACAAGGAGCCGCTGACACTGTGGTAATTCTAATGAAACCCAACATGTTTCGTCTTTTTGGCCTGGTGACGAGAATGACGTATGGTACATGGTACTAAAGAATGCCGCCATTGTCATTTGGCCATTGTTGGCTTGTACAAATAGAGATAGTGGGGGGTCCTCTGTGTCAGCCTGTCCTGTCTACTTGTTTTGAGGAGCAGAGAGCTCCTTAAGGTCGATGTGCTTTATCTGCCCTGTGCTGTGGCCTACAATCCTATCAGAAACACTGGGACCCTGCTCGGGTCGCTTTGCTGCATTTCTTCCTCTTGCAAAACAGAACAAAATAACCGAACACTGAACAAAGCAGAGATAAAAAGCATGGCTCCTGATCTTTAGTTATTTGTACCCCACACCAGGTGAATGCTAAAGTAAGATTCTTGGTCCATAGTATGTGGAGACAGGTACTGACTGATCATTCTTTCAGAGAGCGACATGCCTGCTTTGTGAATTAGTTAATCAGCTGTGCCTTAGTTTACGTCATGTCATTTTTTTTTCTGACAGCCACAAAGTTAAAAGAATGACCTGTGCTTATACTACAAGGTTTTCTAAAGTCTGATTGTTCAACACAGCAATGAAAACCCACTTTCACAGTTGACAAGTCATCATATCTTAGTAGAACACAGAGTTTCTTTTGTTGGTCGATAACCTTAAGCAAAGGAAATACAGTACAAATTACTACAAATCCCTAAAATATAGAATTGCAGTTAGTCACGATACCCACTGATGGATCAGTGATGACCTGCAACTGGAACGTTCTCCATCTTCATAAAATGTCCTTAAATATAAATTATATGGCAAATGTACAGAACATTGCTTCTTTAGTCTTATAGATCCAGTGTTTTGTAAAAGTCTTGCCACTCGGTTTTAGTCACACACTCATCATGAATGTTCATTTGCAACATCATGAATGGGAATGGTCTGAATCTGGTATTCCACTGTCTCTGTAGCTCCTGTTGTTAATACTGTTCTCGCTGTGCGGACTTTTGTATAAACTCAGGCCATTAGGTGGGAAAATTGTGTGTATCACAAACTCCTCCTTGGACACAGGCAGGTGATTTATAGGTATCATTTGAAAAGAAGTTTCTCGTATTTCTAGGATGGAGTTGTCCTTTTTAGTGCCAGCCTCAGCATAATCGTCCTTTCTCCGGCGGCCTTTGTTATAGGTGCAGTTCCTGGAAAAAAGTGAACCATTCCTGTGGACATACCAACACACCAGAGCCAGCATGATTATTGCCAAAAGAGCCACAGCCCCTCCAATGATAGCAGCCAAAGGCAGACTGGAATTTTTGTAAGGCTCTTTCTCCTGCTCTCTGTTCAAAGTTGTAGTCGGGTTGTATGATTTGTGAGAACCAGTCTCTGTCTCAATGCAAACAGGGGTCTCATCTGACAGGTAAATGTTGCTGGTCTCCATGGGAACCATGCATATTCTATAGGAAGACTCTGGCTCCAGTGCAGTGAGCAGATACTCCGTCCTCTCCCCCTGCACAATGGTCTCAGTGATGGAGCCAAAGGCAGGGCTGTGTCCCAGCTTCAGCCAGCTGAGCCGTAGAGCAGTCATGGGTTGTGACACCCTCCATGATATGTGTATTGTATCTGCACTACTTGACTTCACACTGATGGTGATGATCTTTCTGCCCGAAGAGGTGGTAGTGCTGTGGTAATTCTTACTGATGTCAGGCACTTTCACCACAGGCCTTTTAGTCACAAACAGGGGCCACTGGGGCTGTGACGGGCGCAAAGTGTTGGAGACTGTGCTTGTCTCATACGTGGGGGAGAACTTTGAATCCGTGCAGTCAAACATGTCTGTAGTTAGGTCTTTAATTGCCATGCCTTTGACCTTGTCAGGACCCTGGCACATGAAGCCACGCACGTTCACCTTAGATGGCAAAGACCGCAACCAGTCACGCACCCATTTCATCCTGCAAGTACATTGCCAGGGGTTGTTGCGTAGCAACAGCTGTGTGAGATTGTCCAGATCTTCAAAAACACCCTGTGGGAGACTGCTGAGGTTGTTACCAGACAGGTCCAGGCGATACAGCTGCCTAAGGAAGGCAAAAGCCCCAGATGGGACCCGATTAATGTGATTATCTTGTAGCTGCAGCTTCTCCAAACTGGTGCCTGGCAAGTTGGCTGGTGGCGATGTCAGGGAGTTCCTCACTAGTGAGAGCTCAGTCAGGTTGATCAGGTTGATGAAAGCCATCTCCCCAATCCCACGGTTGTTGAGCAGGTTACCATCCAGTATTAGCCGCTTCAGGTTGATGAGATCTTGCAGCGATTGCTCTGAGATGGAGGAGATGCGGTTGTCATCAAAGCGCAGCTCCTCGATGCTCATGGGGAGGCCTGAAGGGATCGTACTAAGGTGGTTTCTAGAAAGAAAAAGCAGTCTGAGGTGATTACTGTCCCTGAAGGCTCCCTCCTCTATGCTGACTGCTGATACAGAGTTATCATCCAGGTGCAGTTCTTCGATGTAGGGAATTTGAGCTAGTGAAGCATGGGTAATCATCCTAATATTGTTCTCCTGAAGGTGGAGCTCTTTCAGCCCAAGAGGGAGGTTAGTGGGGAACTCATCCAGATTGTTGCAGTATAGGTAGATCTTCTCCACATTCGAGAGCCTGCGAAGCTCTGCAGGAATGCCTGAACTCTTAATGCGATTGTTTTGCAGAAAGAGCACTGTAGCGTCCTGTGGCAAACCAGTAGGGATGGAAGTCAGGCCACGGTCATTACAGTAGATGAAGGTCCCATCACAGCGGCAGGCTGAGGGACATGAGGCAGAGGTCACCAGGGGGTTAGCAAGACCTAGCAGCAGCCCGATCCTGATGAGGAAGAGGACAAAGGACTTGCACTGACGCACCATCTTGAAGGTCTGTTGCCTGGCAGTCCAATCACTCAAGAGCCCCTGGAGAGAAGACACAAGTGTACATTTAATACACAAAGCCTCTAAAGGGGAGCCAAATTCCTGTCCTCATAATTGCTGGGTGTTTGAAAAGCTGCCTGCAGCACTTTCTAGATTAAATAACTGCTGAAAGAATCAGTTTGAATTTCTCCTATTGATATGAACTGATCATTAGGATTACTAGGAGGAGATGTATTTTCCGTCTTTTTCTTTTTACAGTAAACTGCTTCAGAAGTAGCTTTACATCTTCATGTAGAAAAGTAAAATATAAGATTATAAGTTTGAAAACTAACTCGCCTGGAAACAGGATTGCTTTTTTTGTTTCTCTTTGATAAGAAATGTTCCACCTCCTTAGCTTTGTGAATTGAAAATGTGTGCCTCGACTTTTTGGCCCTGACTTGTGAAATGTAATACATTCCCTTGTTGTTTTACACTATCCTCCACCCCACGGCTGTCTTTCATCAGTACAG
>OOFC01016469.1:38126-51052 GCA_900323345.1 Pseudochromis fuscus
AAATTTATTATGCTTTTTGTCTGTCAAGAGAGCACAGTTGCCTTGTAATAATCAATGACAACTGAAAAAGCAAAGGGGGAAAAAATGTCAGTAAACACGTGTTAGAGACTGAACAGCTGAAAGGACAAAACACTCTATCTATCTATCTATCCTGTAGCAAACACACAAACAACAGCAAAACTCTGCTAATATACCAATATACACTTTTCTGTATTGTGTTCTTCATTGTTCATGAGCTGATGTGGGCCTGCACTCCTGGTAATTGTTATGATCTCATTAGGATGGGGGCATAGTACACAGGAGTGACTCAGTGTCTGACCATCACTGACATCTTCTGCCCAGTTATTTTACCAGGACAGACTGCGATCCAACTCCAGCATCAACACATAAGCACACAGATAAACCATGATTGCCATCTTAACTGAAGTGCCTAATTGAACAGACACTTAAGCCTGGAGCATCTGCCAAAACTACTTAGACCTCCAGTGGAGTTTTTCAGATTTGTTTACTTTCCAGCTGGAGTGGCTCTCACTTTTGTTTGAAACACAAAGGGATTTTTAGACAAGTATAAACCGTCTGCTTGTATACTGCTCATTTGGAGGCCATTTGGTATGAAAAAAAAAATAAAAAATCTATCATGTTGTCAAGTTTCCACTGAGACTGTTTTTTTTTATATGCACATTTGTTAACAAGCTTGACTGTCTCATATTAGTCCAGGTGTTGTATGCCAAAGACGGTGAGGTGAGGAAAGGGCAGACTTGGACATCCTGACCTGATCCCCGTCTTCCTTCCAAGGGGACAGAGCAGAAAATCCTGGGCCTGACCTCAACATGGCTTCCTCTCCTAAATCGACTGCAGACAAATCTGTCAGCGGCTGCTGATTGACCCTCTCTTAGACATACAACGAGCCCCACTGGAGGATGAGGGTGTTGGGTTTCTGTTATCTCAAGATCAGGGAAAAGCTGTTCACCCGTTCATCTTTTGTTGAAGAGGATGTGTGCTCTCCTTTCCCAAGGACGTACTCTAGTCTGTCTAGTTTGTGTTTGGACAACACACAGATTGTTTCCTACTTTGCTGTGCCTCTTAATTTTCAGCTAAAGTGCCATTTGAATCTGGTGGCAACAGCTTCCAAGGGTTCAGACTGTCCTGAGGCCAGCTTCTGTCTCTTATGACATCTGACCAAATAATTGATTTATTTATTTTTTGCTCATGTTGTGGTCAATAGATAGGGCTTGCAGTTGGCAGCCTGTAGTGCCCTACTTTCTGGACCTAGTCTAATTGGTGCTATGCAAGCTACGTGGCACCACTATTATTTTAACTCCTTCAGTTTTCCGTTTATTTTTTCCTTAAGCTTAGCGCTCGCTGAAAATCTTGTGTGAAATACAATAGAAAACAGCTCCAGGGCTCACAGGGGAAAATGGAGACTGATTTCCCCTCATATCTCCTTCCACGCTCTGACTGGAATTCATTGATAGACTTTCCCTGTTCTTAACCGATGCCAAATTAAGGGGAACATGTAAAAGGCTGCTGCCAAAACCCCGGCTTTGTTTTTCATTTACCTTCTGCTTTATTTGCATATTCATCCTCTACAGGCAATCAGCAGCGATCTTTGCTGTGGGCCTTTCATCTCTGCTTTGCCATTCCGACAGGCAGCTTTTCAGTATCACAACAGTTTAACTCTGATTTGTGAATGAGAGGTGCTGCTGGTTGTGTTAGAGTCTTCACATTTTTTTGATTTGGAGAGGATGTGATGTGTGTGACGTGGAGAGAAAGAGGAAACAAATCTAAATCACTGAATAAGTATAAATGGATGTAAGATTTTGCGAGTGTTGTTTTGTTTGAATGTAAACACTGGCATCATGGTATTGCCAGAAATGGTTGGCAAGAGGAAGCTTTGACTGATGGAGCGTGTTGGATCGTTCTGCATTTGAGTGAATGGGATGTCAGATACATGAAACAGTGCCTCAGCGTGGGCATTATTGCTACTAGGCCATGCAGTAAAGTACTGGTCTTTTCTGATGCAGATGCCAGATGTTGAGGGATAGGCTGACCCCTTCATCTCTTGGGACGACGATGCAGAAAAAAAGAAAGGAACCAACAACAACAGACTAAAGGAGCTGACATCCTGCTGCTTAAGCAAGCTTGTGGGCCCTCAGTCACTAGTCATTTGGGCCATGTGTTCGTGGAAGAATGACAAGCTATGCAAATTGCTCCATCGGCTGTTTTTTCCTCTCGTCTTTTGTCTTCTTTGGTTGTTTTTGTGGTTGCTGTCGTGTTGTCTGCAGAGACAGGGGAAACTCGGGGATGAGTGAGTTTCATAAAGAAGGTAGAGGGGGGTAGGAGCTGACTTGACAACCTCAGGACCTCCCATAGGTTAATGACCCCAAAACACAATGCTCTGTGATCAGAGTAGATAGAGCACTCTCCCCCCACTGCACTAATCAGCACAATAAAGGAGATAAAAGATAGAATTAGCATACAGTGTTTTCACAGTCCGGCATACATCTCTAATGTAGCTAATTGCAGCCTTTTTCTGTTGCTTTGTTACTGGTTTACTATTTCTGCACTAAATCTGTAATTAGCCAACTTAGCATCTTTTCACCAGGCTTAGTTAAATGATAGCATTTATCTTTACAATGGACACTAAGTACTCATGTAAACGCCGACAGAAGCCTCAAGACAAACATGCAGCTTTCCAATTGTTTCATCAACGGCGCGTTCTGTGAGATATGGTTGAAGTTGGTGTTTGAGTCCTTTGAGATCCAGAGTTTGTGTCGTATGAAAGGGTCAGTCAGGGTGTAGAGGTCTTAGGAAAGGAAGTCAGGACTAATGTTATCTAGTGAAACAAACCAAATCTTTGTTGCTCTAGATAAGATAAGGTAGATCATACAATACCTCACGGGCCGTGTTGGCCTTGTTGATTGGAACACACACAGGAAGTCTGGTTCTTAGCATTTTGGGTGAGGAGAGAGGGTAACACTAAAGAAGGGAGGTCTCGTCACACAGAGCTGCCATCGTTGTGATCAAAGTATTCACTTATCTGTGCCAAACACCGGCTCTGACTTTGTTTTTCCCTGTGATCTGGATCACTTTGTTTACTCTCATGAGTGATATCTAAAAATTACCCACTTTTTTAATGATTTCTCGACTCTTTGTTTTTCCTGCTGCTGAACACAATAAATAACTGCTAGAAAAACAACAAGAGAGTTTTATATGTTCATGTGCTTTAGAGCAAACTCAGTAGCAACAGTGCTCTCAACTCCGAGCTGATGCTTTAATCCCCTGCTTAAAATACATTCTCATTATCCAGTTTGACACTTCTGTGTGCTCGTTTTGGAAAAAAAAAAAAAGTAGTTTGCATCTTTAGGCTGTTATCTGACAAAGACGGGTAGAGACATAATCGACATTTTGTGACTGTGAGAAAGGTCTTCACTTCAAGCTACTGCAAAACCTGGAGCTGCTTAACAATCATTAAATGCTACCTGAAGGTGTTTTCAGGTAACACCTCCAAAAACCCCAACTCAAAGGAGGCGTCTGTGCCTCAGGGTCTGACATCAGTGCTTGGACACTCATCCTGAGTGGCTGGGATATCGGATGTCTTATTCTGTGCAGCCGGGAGCCACATTCAAAGGAAGCCCATAGAAAGTGGTGATGGGGGAATAAAAGGACTGGTTGAGTTGAGGGGACATTTATGACTTTCCTGAAAGAAATACTTGTGGACTAGCCTCCCACCCTATTAGCGCAAGAGCGTAAGGTGCTTGTGGTAGAGTTGTGAATGACGTGCTTTAGCCATCACAGCGAGTAACTGGAGTAGACCTTCTTTATCCTAGTCTGTGTTGTTGGGGTGTTTCTGAGGTCCACCTTCAGCAGGGACCGGTGTGTTTGGTGAGGATGAGGTGTGAGAGGATATCACTGTATAGAAATGTTCAGCTTGGAGTGTGACGCTCTAAATTAGTTAAAATTAGTTAAAGCTCTGGGTATTTTTATACTGTCTATAGTACAAAGCAGATGACTTCACTCATTTCCTCTCAGTTACTACCATGTAAATGAGTTGATTCTGTGTATGAGAATTGTAATAAAGAAAGGATCTCATGAGGGTTTGCCTCCCTTCAGGGCTGATTGGTACCTGTTGCACAGCATAACAAAAGCAAATCATTGGTATAAAAGCTGTGCTTGTATAGACACGGTCATAGTATTTTTCTCCTTGCCTGTATCATTTAGCAAAAAGTGCCTTGTTTGTGAATACAGGACTGTGTTTCCACATGTTGCAGTTCTTGAGTCCTTGAAGTACGTCTACGCTGGCACACGAACAGAAACAGAAAAAAGATTTGTGGTACATGTAAAGATAAAGACTGTGTTCCCAGAAACGGTGCTCTTTCCCCTCTAGATTGCAGTCTTATAATATACTTTTCTTTGCTCTAATTCAACATACAAACAACAGAGACGTAGCTTGTGACATTTCACAGACTAGTAAGAACTCCTTCAAGATGACCCATCAAAGACAACCAGTAAAAGTTAGAGGAAGTCGACCAGCAAATCGTAGATTGAGGAGATGCGTAGGTGTGTTGGGTAAACAGAAGTAGTGTCATTATAGCCAGCATCAATCACACAGTCAATAACAGTGATGGGAATTTATACACAGCGATAGGGGAAAAAACACTGGGGGCAGGAGCTGCCAGACTTTGGCAGCTGCTGATGCTGTCTCAGTGCTGGTGTGAAAATGACTGCGATTTGAAATGGAAATGGTCCCTTTTCCTGGTGGGTGTTATTGGTGAACCGTCTTTCTGTTGATTGAATTGTAGCTACCTATATCGCATTGCTGAATAACATTGCAATAGACTATAAAAAAAGCCCATTCTTCTCTTTGTAAAGGTCACTGTTAATGTGGAAAATGCCAGCATTTCATATTTAGAAACATTCATCACTGCGACTGTATCATTTGCAAAAGCTATTTTTTCTATAGCTATTGAAGCGGTTTATGGTCCACATTTTCACATAATCTTTTATGATCATGTAAACCTCTAATGCATTTTTGCATCTGCGTGCACAATTTTCAGTATTTTTTTTTTCCATATTCTGTAAGTAATAGCATTAACAGCTGCAAACAGGGGTATTTGCTATACTGTCTGACAGCTTCTAACCTGCACCACAGATGCTCAGTTATTATTTTTATCCACTGCAGGGCTCCAACCATATTCTCATGCTGTTCTTGTGAATTGTTTTGCATTTAATTCTCTTTACTTTTTATGTTTTTTTTTTTATCCATAACTTTTCTCTCTGCTGCACCAGTGACCCAGTTTCCCCACTGTGATCATTAAAATTTCATTATCATTATCAGGAACGTTTCTCTTATTCATGCCTATCACCTGAGTATTTGCCACGGAGAGCCTTGAATGTAAGCAGATACTAATCCCGCTTGAATAGTTTTAAGCACTGTTTTAATGTTACACTAGTGAGCTGGAATTCCTCTGTGCAGTTTGTAAAAGTGAAAGAGCCAGAATTCTGCCAAATCCATTAAAGTTCAATGTGCAGTACAGCAGCCGCCCCCAGCTCTCTCAGGATAGGGAAACCCCAGAGGAGGCTCCATTTAACCCCTTAGGATTAGCGCTCATGCCTACTTTAGCAATGGTAAATGGGAAAACGTCTCAGCACATTGAGTCAATAGGGACTCAGCCTTGCTCTACTGGCTTCCCACACAAAAATGGACAAAGAAAAAAAAAGTGAAGCTTCAGCTCTGACTTGAATAGGGCTAGATGTTTGCCCAGCCTGCTTTGCCATTTGCCCTTGTGCAGCCTTCACAGTACATTACCGGACCAAAAATACAAGGCTGTAATCTCAACAATATATTCAAAGTGAGTATGTGGAGCTTGCCTTGAATATTTTGTCTGCATCAGTTAGTCCACTTAGAATGGGAAGAGGATTGGGTGTAGTTTTTATTTTTATTTTTTTAAACCCACAGAGCATCCCAGTATAGAAGAGAAGATATTTTACTTGTAATACACACAGAGGTGTGTTTAGACAGTGTTCACCCCTGGCTGTCTTCAATCCAGTGTCCCGATCGGCCTCTGACAACCTGGCCGTAGGGTTTTATGAGCTTGGTTTTTTTTTTGTCTTCCTCGCTCCCTCTGTCTCATAATTTATATCCCTCTTACATGTCTACACTGTATCAGACAGCACAGTTGTCCTTACGTTGAGAGGTGAGGTGTGGAGACAGTCGGCTGCGGTGTCAGAGGGCGTGGACTTTCTCACATGGGTCCCCAGCAAAGTCGAGGCTCCGTCTGTTGACTTTAGCCCTCGGCTGACATTCCCTTGTGTTTGTCTAGTCTTTCATCACAGCTCTCTTCAAACAGACGCCAGCAACTGAAAACACATTCTCTCAGTAACTCACAGTAAAAGGCATACACACACACACACACACACACACACACACAAACACACACACACAGTCACATATGACTATGGCAGCTGTGTTATGTGCTTCCAGGGCAGTTCTTGTAAAAATGACATTGGACTTTTAAGTTTGAGTGTATGAACAACTGTTGACTGTGTGAATGATATCTGTTTCCATCCATGTCTCTTGTTGCACCAATACAGTTGTTACATGTTTCTGCCTCCTAAGTTGATTGTTGGCGAGTACTGCACTAAACTAGCAGGGGACAGGTAATGTGTTTTATTCTCCAAAAAATGCATACATAATACATTTTCCATAAATAATGCAGAAGTTTTTTTCTGTCTGAGTTGAAGAGTTGAAACCAACAAGCGTTCGTCTCCCAGTCAAGCCAGAGGAGCATCTTCTCCTGGTGTGGATTGCCGTCTGTGGATTGCATCCCACTTTGCTAAATTTCACGCCCACACCACCCCTGGTGCCACAGAGATGCTGCAGGAGGAGCAGAGGAACGCGGGCCATCGGGGTCAGAAGCAGTAGGGGTGGTGGGTGACATCACACCCTCAGGAAGGACGAGTGTGAACATCCCTGTGTGGCTGCAACGTGGAGAAGTGAGGATTTTGGAAACCAGGTGCAACCCACACCTGCATGTGTTCCCTCCACCTTGTTTAATTAGAGTTCAGTATTCACCTAATGAATATTCTTGCGCTTGTGTCTTCTGTGTGTGTTTGTGTGTGTGGGAGCCGATGGGTTCAATTGGGAATTATCGAGCATTCCCTGGAGAAAGCCTTTTCTTCCCTCCTCTCGGTTTATCCACAAGATCACTTCTGCATCAGCTGCAAAGAGCCCATTACTGATCTATTGTTAAAGCTGATTGTGTGAATATGACTGCATGTTTTTCTGTTTGATGGTACTTTTCTTTTTTTGAACATCAGTGGAGTCTCAGTCTATATTGAGTTAGTAATTATTTTCCGGGCATAAGTGAGTTACAGTTGCACAGTCAAACTGCGATCACTGTTGTTTTCTGTGCCAGGAGGAGTCATTTTATTTTTTTATTCATGCACGGTGCAGAGAGACACGGTTGTTTCCTGTCACCAGATCTTTGAGTGGGTTGGCAGGGATCAGTCATATCATTAATCACATCTGAAGCTGAATGTGTCAGAAGTAATACAACATGCCCCCCTCCCTTCTCTTAGTGTAGGGTAACAGTATGAAGTGTAGTCATCTCTGGGGTTATAATTGGGGCTAAGACTGTTAAACCCCTGCCGAGTGTTTCTGACTGCAATGACACAGACTCCTCCATGGAGACCCAGTGGATGATTTTTCTAGTCTGACAGGCCTTTGAGGCTTCCCACATATCTAGCCGTCAGTTTACCTGAGCCACTCTTTATGTCTGTTTCTGTCAGTGTAAGACTGGTGTATGACTGTGGGGATACAAGTGTCAAGCTTCAGTTTGCACCACACAAGGTCTGGTAGGTGCTCTGATGTCAATAAACCACAACAAAAAGAAAAGTTTTTGCACAGTCGCTCCCCAGATCAGACGCAGTCACAGCAACGTTAGGTTATGGAGTCCAAGAAGATCCTTTCATTAGTTTTATGCAACGAGTTTGCCCCTTCACCTTTGATAGCTGCCACTGCCACCCACGTCACATGGCCAGCAGACCTTGCCCCTCCATGTTTAACAAACTCTCTTCTTTTGTTCATTCGCCCATGTTTCCATGGTGACCGGGATGAATCACCTCAAACAGCATGGATTCACAGTTTCAGAAATGTAGACAGGCCTTGCAAAAGTCCACAGAGTTCACAGTGTATTGGACATTAACGTGCTGAGGGTGAAGCACACCAAAACCTTGTAGCACAGTCTTTTTATCTTATGTTTTTGATGGCTGTCTGGAGTCCAATATGATGAACAGTTCTGTTGTGAGGGAGACACGTCAGTTGTGTTTATGGTTCAGCCAGTAAGCAATTGCCAAGCTGTTTGCTTAGAAATGTGGCTACTTATTTCTAAGCCAGGGTTTCTTTAGTCATTTGAATAGCGCCTCATGGAATATGTAACAGGTCGCACTATAAATTTAGAGCCCTACTGGCTCATCTATTTACTCATGGCCAGTGGGCTGTTTCACTTGCATTCGAATACACAGTGGCTGGAGTTTCTCCTGAGGTGGAGCTCCCACTGCCAAATGAGGTGTTAGAGGCCCTGCTGTACTCCAAAATGGACATTAACGCGGACAATGGACATGCACTCGTTTTCTTTATTCCTACTTTGGGAGTCTGTACGTGCAGATGTTTATACACACATTCAGTCGGTGATGGCTTGTGTGTGTTTCTAAGTTTTGATGTTGGACCTTGCAGACATGAGCAGAGGATTTACAGTCATACTTTAGTCTGTAAATGTGCAGGTGATTTGTATCATGCATCTGCACAAGTTTAAATACAAAAGGAGATTGTCCTTATTGGCACAGAACTGTAGCATTATTTTTATAATTTTAATATGTAGTTTTAAATGCTATCCGATAAACCATTAAAAAAGAACTGTAAATGAAATGAAAAAAAAAATATATTTTTTGCCCAGCACTCCTAATTTTTTCATTTTTTTGTTTATATAAGCTTCTAAATAATCCACCTCTGCCACTTTACATGCAGTATGTGAGCAAATATAGAAATTTGCCCACAGCCATGAACTGTGTATGAACACTGGGCTTTTTTTTTTTTTTTAATTATAAGCAGCAGAAGTATTACGCCAATAACTAATAAGTCACACTTTTGATGAGAGAACCAACGTGGTTACTACACTCAATCACTGATCCCTAAGGCAAACGCCTGCAAAACATGTTTAAAAATCTATACTTGTGTGCAGCCTCTTGGAGAACTGAGGATCCTTTTCTTCTTTGAGAGGATTGTTTTCAGACTCACCACTGTTGTCCATCATTGATGCCCCTACGGTGAAATAATAGAAGATTCCCACTGGTATGCAGGATGCCAAATATCATGTAACTGCTGCTGCACTTTAACATCCAGGTTTGAAATGAGCTCTGTGAGTTACAGTTGGCCTGTGGATATTTCTGTTTCCCTCTCTCTTAAACCACCTCACTAACTACAGTTATTTAGTGCTCATTAGTTGATCAAACTAAAGGTCCTTCCATAAGTCATGACAAATATTTCAAGAATGATTTAATAAATACAGTTGTACTCAATGGAAGTTGGTCAATCTATGTACAGAAGAGTGGACCAAAGTTTAAGTCAAATACATGTTTATTGTTAAGAGTGTACAACACATTTCTTTTTATTGATTTACCAGCAAACAAACCACTTCTCTCACCAGTGGAAAAAGCCTTCACCCCCAGCAAGTAACTTACAAACTACAAATGTGATTGTAGTGACTACAAGAGCAAATACAGCAGGAAGTGTGGACACATCAAAAGATCCTAATATGGCAAAAACCACAGCCTCATGTTCAGCTGCATTTAAATGTGCTGCTCCAAGTTTAGTGACTGAAACACTGTTTTAAAAACCTCCCTCTGTTTTTTCAAAGCTGGGATATGTCTACTACACCTGCTATACATAATTCATGAAATCCACTTCAGAGGTTATTTATTATTCAGTGTGACAGAATAAGTTTCAAATGAAATTATTCACCTAATAAACATTAGTAAGATAGACACAAGTCAGCATTCTGTTTTCTGCATTGCTCAGGTCCAACTGTTATTTCAGCTTCTTGTAAAAATCTTTGTGTTTCTCCTAGCACCTCTAGTGTGCCTCCTAGTCAGCATAAAACTGATGGAAGATTTCAGATTTTAGATTTTTATGTGCTGTAACATTAAGAAAGTTATAATTTTGTGATGTAAAGGCATTAACTGATAAATCTAAAACGATTCACACACAGGGGATTTGAGTAAATTCAATTGTGGATTCAGATTTTATCAGATGCCATTGAAGCCTGACACTTCCTCTGTTTCTTCAAATTCACTGAGTCAGCTGACAGTATGATTTATGGCCTTTGTTGTAAAATACAGTATGTTGAGTTCCTATAGACAGTCTTACTTCACTGAGACAATGTTATGAATGAGTCTTTCAGATTTTGCACTTCTGATTGTTTGTTGTCCGTTTTAATTCCACACGGAAATTGGAGATGAAACAGTTTTTCTCATTAGCTCGTCAGCGTTTGTAGCGCTTCTGCAGGTGTGTCTTTGGCTTTGTGGTGGCCTTGGTGAGATTGGTTGTGTGACTGTAATTACTAATTTAGCTAAAGTGCGGGGAAAACAAACAGAGCAGGAAAAGCAGGAATGATCAGACGACGGCTCTTTCCAGCTGCCTCCAGTTCTAATCTGCTCAGGTAATTCTCCTCAAACCCATTGAGTCCATACAAGCGATTGAATTTCAATGCATCTCTGATGAGATGGGGGAGAAAAAAACAACCTACCTTAGCACTCAAATGGATTGGCAAGCAGATGCTCGGTCAAAGTGACAGGTGATAAGTGCTTTGGCAAGCTGTAAGTGAAATCTTTATGCATGTCTTGCTGTATGTAGCAGTGCTGTCACTGCCCATCCTTCATATGGTCGCACTCGTTTGCAGTGCCTCTCGGAGCGTTTTCTTAGCTACAGAGCAAACAGTCTGATAAGCACCTGTGACCTTTCAGATGAAGTCTTCTGTTTATTTAAGTGACTGGTGGACAACTGTCTGCTTCACAAGCTGGGTGAATGGAGAAATGAAATAAGAAGCTGCACGACTTCTGGTGCTTCATTAGTACTGCCCCAACTGCCCCGTATGCTAATTCATGTTGAAACTGATTCTGATTTGTATGTACAAAGATAATTTCAGTCAACTGTGTGTGGTTGTGAGATTGAATGGAAACAGTGATGTACAGTCAACTTCAAAGTTAAGTTAAGGTTCATATAATGGCGGTTTTCCACTACATGGTACCTATTCGACTCGCCTCGGCTCGCCTTGGTTGTGTTTCCATGACAGATGATACTCCCTCCTCCGTGTAGCCGGTCGTCAGGTAAAGAAGGAGATTATTTGGTTTAACTTCAAATATGTTTTTAATGTATGAAGTTAGAGTCTGGTTAAAAACTTACTCTGACGTTTTTGGAGCTACAGCCTCCGTCAGCTGTTTCACAGACTGGACGATCACAGCTCACGTTTTTTTTTCAGTTGATGTTTTTAAATATAACTTTTAAAAATTTAAATGTTGCATTAAATAACTGCTATTGTACAATAGATTGATCTACGAATATTTGTGTGACACAATGACGCAGTGACGGGTCTGAGCAATAAGATTTTAGTACCTGCTCGTCCCTGAGTCCTTTTTGTTGAGCCATAGGAGAGGAGGTACTAACCCTCAATTCACATATGAATCCTCACAAACTAACACCTCTCATTTTTAGTCTCCCTGTCTTGTATTTAGTAGAAAGACTAAACTCAGTGCTTTATCCTTATTGTTTGTAGAACAAGCTGCTTTTTATTGTAACTGCTGCGTGTTTTTTATTAGAAAGGGAAGCACCTGGTCAATTTTACACCTCTTATGAAACAGTGGTCAGTTATGAATAAAAAGAACAAGAAGAAAAAAGTATTTTTAGTAGGAAAAAATACACGGTTACTTGTTAGCACCCCAGTGTTAATGTGTGAGGTGCTTCCTCTGTCTTCTTTGACAATTAGATTCCCTTTTATCTGTGTTTTCCCTGGTTGACCCATTGTGAAATACTTAATAGCCTTTCCTAATATTGCGCCAGCAGGCTAGGCAGCACATGCAGAGCAGCTTAAGATGCTTTGGCCCATATTTAACCTGTTGTGTATAGTAATGTGAAGCCCACCTAATTGGAGTCCAGGGGAGAATCTCTGGGAAAGCGCTCTCAACACACCGACCCGCAATTGTGTGCAGGTCAGAGGGCAGCTTGGAGATTTGCATGAAGTTCTATGACAGCGAGATCGTTTAAGCCCAGTGTTTCATTTAAAGCAGCAGCCAAAAGCAGTTGAAATGCTGTGCAATCTCTCTTCATTCCCCATACCAAGTGGCCCTGGCCACCTTCATTTATTTCCCTCCTCACTTCATCTCGCTGTATGCATTTTTTATCTTTGTGGATCAGGAGCTGCCTGCGCTGATCAGACGAGACCCCCACACCAATCACATCATGAGAAGTTTCTGTAAAAATGAAGACTCAAGACGCTATCTCAACGTCTGAAATTGATGGCAATCAGTAAATGGCAGTCTTAAGTGCAATAGTAATGCATCAGTAATGGCTTGTGATCATAACCGGAGAGCTAAGCCCAGCTAAGTCTTTTGTCTCTAAGGACAAAGCAGGGTTGAAGCAGGGGTGGGTGACTATTCGAAGTCTTCCCTCAGCCCACAAAGCTGCATTTCTCTGATGCAAAGGTCTAATCCCCTCTTTCCCAGTCCAGCTCTCACTTAGTCAGCCATCAGGTCTTCCATAGCTTGCATTGCATCATTACCTGGGGGTCAGTGCTACTCTCTCTTCAGCCCCCTGTGGAGCCTCTGTTGCTCTTTTTAACAACAGTCACCATCCTTTCATTAACTCTTTGGCC
>OOFC01016469.1:51072-88876 GCA_900323345.1 Pseudochromis fuscus
TCCACATCTGTGTGTCGCGTAAAAGATGATGTCACGAATGACGGCCAGGTACACTGAGGAGGCACTATCCTCGGCAATGTGAATGCTACCGAGGGGGGCAGTCCCAAGCGATCCGAAGCGAAGAGAAGCGAGTAGGTCCCAGTGTGAATGAGCCATTAGTCAGCCATCAGGTCTTCCATAGCTTGCATTGCATCATTACCTGGGGGTCAGTGCTACTCTCTCTTCAGCCCCCTGTGGAGCCTCTGTTGCTCTTTTTAACAACAGTCACCATCCTTTCATTAACTCTTTGGCCGCTGGACTGTAAAATTCTAATACCTGCATCTTAAGGTTTTTAATCCTCTTGACCAAAGACCCATAAAACAAGGTGATTAGACAGCCCATGCATGTGTCCACACAAGAAGTGCCTACATCTCCTACTGTAGAAGTACCATTATTAAAGAATTAAAAACAGTTAGATTCATGTCTTTCCCAAACTTTTTTTTATTTATTTTTTTTAAGTTTTATTGTATTACAGGTCAAAGGTCTCATCGAGTCTAATCAGAATAATATACAAAAAAAACCATAATGTGAAACAGGTTTGTCAGAACCTAATGTGTACATATCAAACTGCTCAGTATTAGTATTAGTATTACATTACATTGGAAAAACTCAAATCAAATGTTTGGATAATAACTAAATATCTTGCTCTTGGTCTGTTTGAGATTTGTCGGGTTATAGTTTTTACAGGCCGGACCCCTAAGAGGACATTAAGGATCAATAGAAATTGGATTTAACAGCAACACATATGGTGCAATTTTAAAATTTGCTACTGGCTCTGATGTCTCTGTCATGGTTAACAATACAATGGATTTAAATAGTTTTGAGTTGATCTTACAGCCGATGGATGTAAATCAGTTTTGTTCACTGGTGAATCAGAGCAGGTACTAGAAACATGTTACCAGGTACTTTTACTGATGGAAAACCAAACAAACCAAGTGGAGTTAAGCTGGTACCATGTAGTGGAAATGCACCTATAGGTGTTGTTTCAGGACGATAGGGCTGCAGCCAGACACGATGTCCCTCTACACTTGTAGGTTCAGTGTGGGATTAAGCTACTTGGACCTTGAACTACCTCCCCCTTCTCCACCAAACTGTTTTCAAAATACCTCTTGGTCTCCGTTTAACAAAGTGATGCTAAGTTCAGGGTTCACAAGACATTTTATTGTTTGATGAACCAAAGAAGTGATTCATTAGTTAATGTTCACTATTGTCTGTCTTGTTTCTTCAGATCATTTCTTCTTTCTTCTGGATTCTTCATTGTATAATTTTCAGTCCTTTACAGTTTCCAGGAGTTTTTATTTCAGCAGCACCTTCAGTTTTCAGGAAGTGGGAATGTCACCATGCAGTATCTCCATTTTTGAATGGAAGCACTTGAACAGTGGATGTGATGTTTTGACAGTGAGCTGAGCTGTAAATAACCTGCTGAAATTAGTGGTGGAACATATGTCCTGCTGCACTAACTCACAATCTGGCCTGAAGTGTCATTTATCTAATTATGAGGAAACAAGGACACGGAGCATGGGGGTGGGTGAGTGCACAACTGTTAGTAATATTGTAGAAGTTGCTTAGTCACTAGCTAATAATTTGTTTTAAAGCTATTATTTAGCATTTTAAAAAATCTGTTGCGGCTAGTGCATTACCTGAAGACAGGAAATTAGCCATCGTAAGGCCTAATTCATAGTAGTCATGATTTTATATTTCTTTATTTTATTTTGGATATGATCTCATTTATCATCATACTACCTGCAGCCTTATACATATTATACTGTACTGATATTCAACTTGTTTAATTCTTGCACACCTAGAGCAATGCATGAGCAGTAACTGTGCTTGTGCAGTGTTTCCTGATTACAGTGTTTACCACATCACGTCCTATATCCACCAAACCCCCTTTGATCTGAAAGGAAAGGGAGACAGAAAGCAATCAGCTGTTTATCCAGGAGCTGATGTGTTTTTCACTGCGTGGGAAATGTTGGCCCGATGGTATCACTCCCATCTAAACGAAACCATCTCCATAACAAAGTTGATAGATTTTACATTACTAGAATTTGCGATATGAATAACAAACGTGTTTTTCCGCATACAGAACATTTGCTGCATACGATTTATTCAACATTATTCAGAGGTTTCTTATTACAACACTCTTGTCTTTCTAAAATAAAGACATGATATAAAATAAACAGCAGCACACTACGCTCAATTTTCAATTTTTGGATCCTGAAAGATCTAGCTCCCATAATATACAGAAGAAAATATAATTGAGGGCCACTGATGTAATTCAGTAGTTAGGTTGTGATGCATACCCCATAGACAGGAAATGTATGAACAGGAAATGACATACAGCAACCAGAAGTTGGCACTTTAGCCTTTCTCCACTGCATTGCATCTGAAAAAAAAACCCCCCAACTATTTTAAAATTCCCTCACTGAGTAGATTAAAGGCAGGCACCTCTCTTACCCGTCTTACTTCTGTGCTTGTGAGCAAACTTGGTCCACTTCTCAACAAACCCCAAGTAAATGTGCATTTCAAAAAGTGAACCCAGTGCAGCCAGACGAGGGGAGAAGAAGGAGACTGAAAATACCTCCAATGCTGCCCCACTTTGTCAAAATTCTGTCAGGATTTTAGGAGGCAATTAATCTCAGAGGAAATAATTGAGCTTGTCCTGCCAAAAATGCTCAAGTACAACTTGAAAGATGACACTGAGCAGGGTAAACATGGAAGCTGGTGGCTTGTATAGTCGTTAATTAGGCAAGGCAAGATTATTTTTCAAAAGTGGAGGCCAGCTCTTTGATTTATTTAAATTGTTAAGTTACACTTAAGATGTTACAACATATCAAACAAAGCGGCATGACTTTTGATTTTGACACTATTAACAAATGAACTATTTTGCAACATAGCACCTTGTTTTTTGTTAGTACACATGTATCATTTGTTTTAATGTCTAAGCTGTCTCATGCAGCAAATTACATAATAAAAATGATGGCTTCAGTGTAAATAAGTAGGAGTAGTTGTGATATCTCCTGCATTTATATAAATGTAAAGACTCTGCAGTATATGGTTGGTTGAAGACTGTTTTCTATTCCCTAGTTGGAAAACTATTGCATAGTGTTAACCTGTGCCCTGCTGAGAGCAACATAGATTGTTAGAAACCGTAAAAATGCTGTGTACAGATGTGATCGTACTATAATACACACATAGATCTGACCTGTGGTTCTCTGCCAAGTGTGTTGGGATCACATTGTAAACCAAGAAAAACTCAGGGTCCTTGAGTTTGTTGTTCAATTATAACATGTGAAAGAGAATCATTTTACCAATCTAATATTCAGCAAGAGATATTCAGCATTTTCGAGTTTCTGCGTTGAATAGTTTTTACCTTGGTTTCAGCTGCACTTGTGGGACTTTCCCTTCATTTAAAATAACAATGAGATATTGAGTGTTAAATCTCAAAATGTTCAGAGAGTAAGTAACTTTTAAAAAAAGGATGGCACATACTTCTATCAGCCACTGCATATTTTAAATTTTAAAGATACTATCAAGAACACTGTCAGGTCTTTAACTCCTAACACTCCTCACTAACATACTTTAACCACTGCATTTGGTGTGTGTTTTTGTGTATTGGGTATGAATACAGATGTAAGGGTACATGATAAACCTGATTACCAATACTTTTTTTATATATATAATTTGTGCTGCTGGAAAGCTGCTGAGGATGCACACTGACCAGCTGCTTTCTGCTATTGTTTTCTGATGAGTCAGTCCATGTGTACAGTGGTGATAAATCAGCCACACACACTTGATTAGCATCTTTACTCGAATCACAGGTACCTATGAGGAACATTATTTTGCCGTTAAGGTTAGCATGTACAGCAAACTTGACTTATTGTGCATCTTCATGCTGTTCTTGCTACTTTGTTAATGAAAGTGGAGGTTCCCTGTAAATCCCAACTCACTCTGCTTAAAGGTTTATTGGAAACAGCGTGTACACAACACTTTCAGTAAAGTAACAGCACCACTCATCTGATGGCAAATTTCAGTCAGTCAATAGACGTTTTTAATAACAATGAAATAATTAGTTTTTAGATCACACATTGTATATGGCTTTAATTAATGTTGATGAAATTATATTATGCACTAGAAAATGTAAAAAGACAAATCTGTTTCATGTTTTGTGTATGTTAAGATCATAACATAACACTGTTATTTCTCTCTCTTTTTTTTTTAAACAAAATAAACACAATAAAGGAAAGTGACCAAAAAAAAAAAAACAATTATCAAAATATGGACATGCAGCATTTATGTTTTGTTAGTTGAACTGAGCAAATTAAGTCTTATCAACTTAACAGATGTTGAACTCAAATGAGGAACTCAAAACTTAAATTCTCTCAGATTTAATAGAAAAATGTGTAAAATTCCCATGGAGTGTGTATTTATTTGTAACATCTTTGTTATTTTTATGTTACTTAGTTTCAGTAATTTGAGAGTTTTGAACATTCGGACTGTACTCTCAAGGTTTGCTTCATGGATGAATTAGGATTTGTAGTGTGCCACCAGTTTCAAAAACCAAACCAAAAAATCGCCTTGTTCAGAGAACTTGTCTAATTGATTCATGTTGGTGTCTTCCCAATTTTAATAATGTAATAATGCATTTAAAACCAATTTTAGAACAGGTAAGTCAAGGAATTACAGCCCAAAGCAACATTTAAAAAATGGCATCTATCAACCAATCACAGGCCAATGCTAACATTCGGTATTTTAGTGAATGGTGGACGGCAGTGGTTCAGAGGTAGAGCAGCCGTCTCCCAACCAAAGGTTTCGATTTCTCCTCCTCCCAGTTGCTGTTGGTGTGTCCTTAGGCAAGACACTTTACTCACCTTTACCTCGTATGAATGTTGAATGAATGGTTTGGTGGCGGTCGGAGGGGCCGTAGGCGCAGACTGTCAGCCACGCCTCCTTGAGTCTGCCCCAGGGCAGCTGTGGCTATCATAGCTTACTACCACTGGTATGACTGGGTATGAATGAATAATGGTCTCTGTAAAGCGCTTTGAGTGTCTAGAAAAGCGCTGCATAAATCCAACCATTATTATAATTATTATTATGTTGGTTGATTTTGTGCCAGTTAGACCCCATTGGAAATCATTTTTCCATTTACAAATCCTCAGTGTCACCTATGATAATACACCAGTTTGGATTCACAGTACTAGTCGGTCTCAAAGTGGCACGAAGAAAGAACCAAGTATGGAGACTAGTATTGGAGTAACTCGGGGACAGATCGTAGGGTACGGCAGCGAACACGCTCTTTTTTAGATGAAAAAGAAACTCTGTGTTTGTGTGAGTGTGTGTGTGTGTGTGTGTGACTCGTAGCACCACACTCCATCAAAGAGGAGTTGGATGTTTTTTGTGGGAAGGATTTTTTGGGAGGTAGATGGGGAATTGGGATTGTCTTGAAAGTACAATTTGTAGACAGTGTCTCTTCCCAAACAGAGCAGGGGGCTGGGAAGTTTTTAAAAGACAAGTCTGTGCAGCTGATAGAAGAATCATTTGTCACTGTTATTGATTGACAGTAACTCTGTCAAACCCTGAGCAATCACATACAAAGTGCATCAGGTTTTTTATTTTTTTTTGTGTCTGTTATCGCCCACTTACTTATAAATAGAAACATTGCTGGATACTTGATTAGGAAATGACCCGATTGAGATGCAACATAATCAGTGTTCATGGCTCATTTTGACAGCAGTGATGAACGTGTACTGGCACACTTCCCGTTAAAAGTCGCTGAACTATGGAATTATCTGATCAGATTTGCTGGAGTGAACATCCTTTCGCTGTCTTCCTAAACAAATAACTGTCATTTCATTTTTTTTTACTGGATCTCCTGTTCGTTCACTTGGCAGCCCATTTCCTGGCTGCATGCACTGCTGTTTCCTGTTCCTTGAATCAAATCGAACAGTGGAGTGTTTCTGTTGGACTGAGGTACATTCAGTCTGTTCTGGGAACCAGTCAAACCGAATCACAGCTGAGTGCATTTTAACAGCTCGGGGAATCACACATACTCAAACGCACAATTAATTTTTGATTTCCGTTGTGGTCACTCCTGCTCATGTCATCATTTTGCTTTAAAGGTGACTCCAGTGGTTTCACAGTGTCTGTATTACTTACATGTAGAAAATAATTAATTACATACATCACCATCTAATTCATTGTGATTTGGACAAAATGTTTCCAGCCAGACATACTTATTATTGCTGCTGTACCCCACTTTGATTTCATCTTTTGAAAACAGTTTTGTTTGTTTCTTTTTTTGCAAGATATTGATGTTGACTGAGCCTTTTACACCTCCTGTGGTTTTGGAGTTAAATGTCTCTGTTTTCAGTCTGATGCTTAATATATCACATACATTTTAATGAGCAACTTTTAACGGTGGAATCGATCAAATGTAACCTGGTAAATTGGCCCTCTGACCTTAAACAAAGTTGAATAAACATTTAAAGTTGAACGACAATGAACAAACACAATACAAGTGTGAGACAGTGTTGCCTCAGCGCTCCAGATGGGCAGGGCTGGGTGTACTGTTAGTGGGCTTGGAGGCATGAGGCCTGCATGGAGCCTAAACAGATGCTGCTCTTTAAATGAGACTTCTGACATTAGCAGCGGTTAGCGCGCTCCTGCGAGACCTCCCTTTACAGCTGTTCTGAGGCCATTTCGCCTTTTAATTGGGATGGGAGAGATCATAGATTACATTAGTCGAACAGGAGACACTGTGGGCCAATGGACTCCCACAATGGGACCCCTTCCCTTTTTCTACTCTCCTCTGGGCGAGCTTCAACACAGCCTCCTGCCTCATCAGCCTCCCATGGACTAACTTAACCATTAGCATGCTAGTGACAGCTGTAGAGAGCCTGTAATTTAGTTTTTATTAGCTCCTTTTATATGTGCATGTAGGCAAGAGGAGAATACATATGCTTCTTTTAAAACCTTGTTGGAATTAGTGCTTTACTTCCTCCTTGTTTCTGCTGTAAAATCTTACTGAAAATACATAAATACATATATTTTTTTCTTAAAGCTAGTATGTCGCCAGTCTAGACTGTGTGGTTGTAACCAATACCTGCTGTCTGGCCTGCAGTGACATATTATATATATGCAGGAGACAATCCCTGTATTTATGTATGAGTTAAATATGCCCAGGAGACACCACTGGAGATTACATATCTGCAACCAGAGTGCTAGAAAAGATTGACACACGACCGTTAACTCAATTCAAACTTGATTAGGCCGAGTTGGAGAATGAATGCTTCCTCTCTTTCAGCGAGGAGCAGGGGGGAGGAAAAAGGCAAAGAGAGGGAC
The DNA here is from genome assembly GCA_900323345.1 of Pseudochromis fuscus. NCBI lineage: Eukaryota > Metazoa > Chordata > Actinopteri > Pseudochromidae > Pseudochromis > Pseudochromis fuscus. The sequence goes on from OOFC01016469.1 coordinate 58,453, forward strand.
TGACAGGGTATCAGTGCTCCCCGAGCAGGCTGCCGAGCTCCAAGACCATGTTTTTATATCTCAAAGGCTTCAGGGAAAGGGGTCAGACTTTGTAACTAGAATATAGATTATATCCACCGAGGTTGTTGAGCGAATGTTTGCACTCCCCTTTAGATGGAGGAAATAAAAAACTGTCAGGATTTCAAGTCCCATCAATCAGGAGTGTCTTCCACGCTTGTGTTTCACACGTCACCAGGGAAAAGTAAATGCACATGCTCTCCACCTAACAGCAACAACAGGGACTACTGACCGGGGGGCGATGAATCGGGCCAGTCCATTTCATTTAAGCTCGGGGTGCTTCAAGAGGTTAATTCTACACTGGTGGCGTTGCTCTTGAGTTTCCTCCTCTGCTGTCTGCAGTCTGGTTTTACCTGAGTTAGTGCTCTATCTTTCGCTCTTACTCATTTGTCTGAGGGACTGACGCAGCTAACCACAAAAAAAAAGTTGCCGTCCTAATGGTTTCTGTATATCAGTTCATCACACGGCATCTATTGTGTTGCTATGTGCAGCTCAGCCGGCCCGCATTGTGTTTTAGCAGCTACCACAGGATCCTGCTTCATCCTGCATCAGATCTTATTAAAGATGGAAGTGAAGATTAAACCACATCCTCTTTAGCACACTGCGGCACTGGGAGGGAGGCATCCACTTCCCTTGTATTACTCATAAATAAGATTGAACAAGCAGTTCCTGCAGTGGCAAAAATAATGCTTTTTTTGCCACACAAGCGAAGGGTTTATTGAATCAGACAAGCTGGCAGATGCTCTGACACCATTACCAGGACTTTACTGGAACAGCTTGGGAATATGGAGAATTTAACAGAAACAGGTATAAACCACAGTGGGATATAAGCTGGTGATGGAAATCATTTGAAGAAAGCTTTACAGGAGTTTTTTTTTTTTTTACATATTGCACCACCACTTTGAAGGCCTTGACTTTGCGATGGAAAGTGCCTTGATCTAATTTTGATTATAAATGGGGCTTATAAATGAAACTGAATTGAATTGAACCATTTTATATCATACTGGTCTCAACCTAATTACCATCTTGTTTTTTTTTCCCACTATATGTGTGAAGTATCTGGTCTTGTTGATGAGTAAATGCAACTTCACTGTATGACAGACTTGTGTGGGGTTGTCAGACTGCTCCTCTGAAGCTATGTTTCCTTTGTGCTTTTGTGTAGCAGAAGGAGAGATAAGCCAATTAAACGCTTTGGAGGTTTGAAACTGTAGCCCAGCTTCATAAATGATGAACGCAGCGAGAGCTAGCACTGGCCCTTTACTGGTGGCTCCTCAGTAATTAGAACTTCCATTAATGATCACAAATTCCCTTTTCTTTGAAGTGGTTTCCTTAATCCAGACAGTGTCACATTCTTTCAGTGTATTCAGGGAGAAAGCTCAAAGACGCTAATCTGACGCCAAATCTGAATGTAGCTGTGTGACGGTAATTATTCTGTACGGAGACGCCTCTGTCATTTAATAAAAAAGATTAAAAGAATTTGGCTTTGCTTTCAGTAATTTTGTCTGTTCGTCTTTGTTGTTTGTAACAGAATTCTTCACGTGCTGTGTGAAATCCACGCACAGTAATCTTCGGTTTAATCATCCGCTTTTTCAGATTTTTAACCGGTGGCAACTGTGACACCGTGACAAATCCACACCCACTGATGTACGGCCGTTTAGTCTGAGTCAGTCTACCTGTGCAGCTGCCTATTCCATTTAGGCTGCTCATCCATCTCACCTTCCTAACTGAATTGCATTTTAATCATGTATGCTTTTAGCCATCTGTGGCTTCAGTTTTCTCTCTTCTCCACAGTGCACTCACATTTGCTATTTGGAGACACATAAGACAGGAGCCCTTTCGCTCTCAGCCTCCTGGTTGAGGTAACCTTGGAATACAGATAGGTCTCTGCTTCTAATAGAGGTCACGGCGACATTTCCATCCTTCAGCTTTTCAAAGGAGATTTTTCAAACAGAGGTTGTACAATTAGACGGTATTTGTCATATTTACCTCCTGCCCTGGGAGCTGGTGAAGGCAGAACGAGGAGTGCTGTGTGTTTGTGTGTCAGGACTCAGGACCTGTCCCTGCTCATACTCCCTGATTGGTTGGTGACAGGAAAGACTAGCTAAGGTTAATTCTGGAAAAAAGGATATATCACAGTGCTGTGGCACCCAATGCATTTCAAATGATGTGTCCTTGGGATGCAAGGTTACTGCTGAGTCCTCGGACTAGAAACCAGCTGTGTAACTATAGGACTTATTGAATGGGCCATTGTTGAAAAGGTCTTGTTGACTTGTGTGGAGTGTGCGGTTTCACAGTCTGCTCTCTGACATAAATGTTGGGATGAATTTTGGAAAGCTCATTTCTTGCAGGGATTCACCTTATTAAGACTGCCACTGCAACAGCTTTCCTGTTCCTCTAACAGCTTTCAGGGGAGTAGTCTTAGCGACAGCTGGTTGATTTAGCGGCAAACTGCTTCTTCCACCATATTAGATTTTGGGGAATGAAGTGGTGCCGTAATTACTAACATGATTGATCTGTGCTATTGTGATTGTGGCAGCATTGCCTGTATGTACCTGTATGTTTCCAGATTACATAATCATGTCATTATCACTGTCTCTTCATTTCAAACTTCAAAAAGTCGCCATCATTTTTGATTTAGCCACATCACAGTATGTATTTTACATTTGATAACAAATTCAATGCTACAAGTTCTGTTTTTTTGGGGGTTTTTTTAGGTAGAGAGGTGAAGATTTGGTGCAATTTATTTTATTCTCACAAGTTATTTTTCAGCTAAACAGCAGAATTAATCCTCTCCCTCTGTTGCTTTTTCTCTTTCGGTTTTTGGCCTCCTAATCGAAATCACAAACAAATCCTGCACACCTCTCCCAGCTTTTATTTTATCACCGCTTGTTTGATTTTATGCAGAATTCTTGTAGACTCTCCATATCTGCTGCTTTTTTTTTTTGGTCCACATTCAGTTTTTTCCCCTCGTTCAAGGCTCCCTCTTGGCAGAGATATTAGTTGGCCTAGTGTGAAGGTGAGATAGGGATTTATATTATTTTCACCTGAAATTTGTGTTTTTGGGAAATGTCCAGTCAAGTAAAAGTAAAAAAATATATATATATATAAAGAAGAGTTGGTTAAATAAATCTCAGAGGACTTCCTCCCACTGTGTTTTGTTCTCTTTTGACTTTCAGTTTTATAATCAGCTTCAGACTCAGTGTGTGTGCACCAAAAAAACCTTCATTTTCTTCAGCATGTGTAAAAGAATCATAAATTGGCTGTGCAGAAGTGACAGGTTTCTCACACTGTAGCTGGTGTGCTGGTGTGATTTAGTGTTTGATTGGTGTTTTGGAGTTGCCAAAGTGAAGCGGCTCTCTGTTTGGCTGTCCCACCTCCTTTTGTCGAGGCTTTAACACAGGAACACTAAAGCTGACAGTCTTGTATAAAATCCTGCCTGGTTTGACTCCACGGTTTGATTCTTGGCCACATTGTTCGACTGCTCAGTAGACACGAACTGTTGAGTAAGTGCTATTTAAGAAGGGCACTTTGGAGTAATCTCCCAAACAAAAGTTAATGTATATCTGGTGTAAATCTTAACCCAGCTTTCAGCTAGCTGGAGTGATATGTGTTGGGGTTCTGCAGGGAAATGAAGAGCTTGGAGGCGAGCCAATTAACGGCTGCAATTAAGCAGCACTGCAAAGTTCAGTAGGAGGACGGCAATATCATTTAGAGAGATATAACCATTATCAATATATTCTTCTAGTTAAGTATCCCCAAGATAACTATTTCTGTCTCTGTCTTTCATTTATTTAGGTTGATGTGTTTGATTATGTCCCATTCTCCTGTGAATATGTAAGAGGAAAGCTATCTGATACCAACACAGATACAGCCATTGTGTTGGGTGATTGTACACTAAAGGGCTGCAGTGAGCTCACCTGCTTTATTAAATTAAATAACACCACATCCGAGTTATCAAACGTCTCATTGTCTGACGAGTACTTACAGTGGGTGATTTCAGTTATCGAGGCAAATGTGGATACAGGAAGACTTCACATTTTTCTGTGGCTAATATCCTCTGATGAGTTCAAGAGGTTCCATTAAGCTAAACTGTGTCCTCTGTTTAAATGCTATTAAAAGGATGACTTCAGACTGGATGATGAAGCAAAGAGAGGGTCTAATACAGGATGAGCATCAGTCTGGCAGGATGTTTTCAGACAAGTGAGAAGTGCTTTAAACTTGATTTGAGCAGACTGATGGATCGCATCAGTTCAGTTGACATAAACAAATGACTCTCGGAGCCGAACACAAAGAACCACAAGACTGAAGCGGGTAGAAAAACCCAAAGGATTTTTCTGCCTTTCACGTTGGCAACTCTGTGTTATTCAAGCTCCGATTTCTTTGGTGACCCTGCCAGGAGGAAGATCTGTCTGATTTTGTAGTTCTCCGAGTCTTAGCACTGTGTTGTACTACTTCATAGGACATATAAATAATGAGTAAGCAATTGGAAAAGGTTGTCACCCTTGTCACAGTGAGCAGGAAATTGTGCTTGAAATCCTGCCCTCAGAAAATAAAAGATGACCATTGTGGGATTCAGTTGTTGTCTCACACCAACACATTGGTGTTTGTGAGCCAATTGCACTGTTGTTCAAAAGGCTGGATCTGTGTTATTTACAGTTGTGTGCACAAATTTAGCACCCCTGAGGAAATTACACATTTGGTTCATTTTTGAAGTTAAAACCCTGCAGCAAACATTTACTAATTAAAAACGGTTACTGCACTGTTACATTTTATGTCTTTTTCTTTAAAAGCCAAATTAATTGCGGATTGTGCAAAAGTTTGTTAGAGCCTAATAACTGCTGCTCTGGCAGATATCACGTCTTGCAAGTGTGTTTTGCAGCCAGCCAAGAGACTCAGTTCTTGGTTTAGGAAGTTTGAGGTTTCCTATCTTCAGCCTGATTTCATGTTTTGAGATATTTTTGAGTTTTTTTGTATGCACAGCTTGTTTCAGATCTACCTATAGATTTTCAGTGATGTTCAGGACACAGGACTGTAACAGTGAATGCAGAGCTTCAGCTTGCAATTGTTGAAGAAGCTCCAGATGGATTTTGTGGGAGCCAGCCTCTTTTAAGTTTCACTGTCTCGACGGATGACATTTGCATACAGAGTCTGCTGCAGTTTAGCAGAATCTATTCATCCAATCTGACTTCTTCATCTGTAAAACGGACAATGTAATATAGTCAATGATGTGTCTCTGCAGTGAAGTATGATAAAACACCCGCTCACTAAAAAACACAATAACTGAACACAGGAGCTCCATCAGCAGTGGAGACATTAAAGGCCAAGTAGCAGTCTTTCTTTAGAGGCCAAATATTCATTGATGCATTTTTCTTTTATTGGAAATCATCAGGTCCATTTGGGAGAGGGTGACGGTCAACTTCTTACGGTGCATTCAGACCAGACGTGTCGGGAATTTTCCCCTCACATGTACTCACAAGTACTCATGGATGTAGACAGGTGATTTCACCATGTGCTCCTCCCGGTAACCATGGTGACCACCACTTCTGCCATCAACAATGGACAAGATTGCAAATATTGCTGCTTTTATCTGTTGTTGAAGTCCCAGAAATGGAGTAATGCTGCTCTGCTTCTTGGCACAGAGTTGAAGTTGTGTCATAAAGCGCTGGATGGCTACAGACGGCAACGATGAGCTCGTCCTCCATTGCTGTTCAGTGACGTCGGAGAATCAAAATGGTCATATGTCTATAATGCAGTAAAAGTAAAAAGTTACAGTCTCAGATCCTGTTCACACTTTGCTGTTTACATCTGTATTGGGTTACCGAGTCACGAATGTACGACACTAAAGACAAGTGTGAATGACCACTGAAACACATTGAGAATGCATCACTGGAAACCACATGCGGAGGTGGTCTGGGATACATGTAACCATTTACCATCTGTAGTGTGAACACTAATGCGTTGCCCTGTGCTGATTTACAACTCATAAACAACTTTGTCCTCTCGCCTGAAACAGTTGGAATAACCTTACGTGTACCATCCTTCATGAACTAGCTTGCCTTTTAGCGAACTCTCTTTTAGCTAACACTCTTTTAGCTAAATTTGCTAACTGTTTCTAAAAGCTGGTGCTCCTCAGTCGTGAAGAGGTCAGATACACTTTATTTGGACAATTTGGAGACGCATGTAAATACCAGGCGTGGACCTGGTGCCTCTCGGCTGTCCGGGTGTGACCCCGTAACTGGAGAAGGATGTAAGCAGCCACGTCTGAACAGGGCCAAAGTAAATTCCTCTCATTATGATCACACCATTACAACTGCCAGTATTAATATTAATACATGTATGATTATTAATGAGATCATTTCTCATCCAAAGACGATTGGTCATTTTATTTTTAAGAGATTTCGTCATGTTCTTCAGCAGACTGGACATGTATTCATTCTGATATTTAGTTATTTAAACTTTTTACACCAGTTCCTGCAAATTTAGAAATTTCACTTTAGCAAAATAACCTCTGTTATGTGGACTTGTTGTTTGTTGTCCCTTACTAAATCAGTGGGTCTGCCCTAATTGTGTCTGTTACCAATGGTGTGTTGTTCAGAGGGGAAATCTGCATCTAAAGTGTAGAAGTAGAATGATTTACACAAGTTTTAATAAGCTGCCTTCAGTTAACGCACAGCCCATTTTAGCCTCCATGCTCAATAAGCAGAAAAGGAAATGCTCCAGCCTGATTGTGGTTGGTGCTCCAGGGAGATGAGTATCTGTGACAAAAAACTGGGTGCTTCTGCATCCAGGGCTGACTTCACACATCACCTCAACACCTACACCGCTGTGATCAAATAGACGCTGGTGGGAAAGGAATCTCTTGAGTGCCCGTTAAGTGCATTTTGCTAAGGAAGTAAGAGAAGTTAAAATACATTTAGTGTTTAAAAAAAGACAATGCACTCTTCCTTAATGCAATGTTCTGCACTTAAGCTTCTATAGACTCCAATTCTGAGTGTATATACTTTGCCCTAGCAATCAAGGGCAGGACCCTGACTTCCACACTTGCATTTTCTGCTAAGAGAAAGCAGTGATATGTAAATATCATATATGTCGATTCAGAAATCACACTTCAGTAGCTGAGGACTTCCAATTTAATGCTGTCCTGGCTCCTCCATCTGGAGAAATCCCAGCCATGTTATTTTGGATATAGTGAAGGGGTGGAGGGGGGATATCTGGCGGCTACCTGACTGGGGTTAGTGGACTGTGAAGGCCCCGAAGAGCCTGTGAGTCTTTACGATACCAACAGACTTGATCGGCAGTAAGGAAGAAGCTGTATGAACATGAGGCTGATGAATTGAAAAATGTGATGAGATAAATCCATAATATGCAGCTCCCGGCACCAGTCCTGCCACAGCTCGGCGGTGACACTGGACCCTGTGAAGTTTACTGATAACCTGTTTAATGTCAACCAGAAAATGATGGTGCATCTTCAAAGTTACCACAGGATTGCTGGATAAAATATCTTTCTATGCTATATGACATTTTTGTTATTGCATTTTGGTTAGTAAACAAAGTTTGGTGTCGAATACCTGCTTGGGTGATGGATTTTTTCCCCTGTGTTTATTTATTTACCACTTGCATTTCTATTCCATTATTGCCTTCGTGTGCTGAGATGTCTTTAAGATTCTGTAGTTATTCCACTGTAAACATGTAGCACTGTTTGTAGCACTTTCCTTGCTAGACATGACTTAATATTAGGTTGTTAGAGATTGCCTAGCAGCGCTCTCAATGCTGCTTTCGTGTTTATATTATGTGGACCTCTTTTTCACCCTTTCCAAAAAAAATCAACTTTGGTCCTACAGCAAAATGTGGCTGAAATGAAATAGAGCAAATTAATAATTGAATGTGTTATTTTTCTGAGTTTGTGGTTTCTCACAAGCCGCAGACATTTTTGTGTTGTGACAACCACAGTGCATTTGAGATTAAAACAGTGGGAACAGATCGAAACAGCTCATCTAATGAACCCTGCTCTTGCGATGCCCCCCCACATCGTGAGAGCAGCCTTTCGAGCCCATGCAGTGAGTCTTCCTTACTCATGCTAATAAGCTGCGTCTTCAGTGTTGAGAACAATTATTAAGTAACACTTCAATCGTTTGGAAAGTTGTTTTCTGTGTCTAACTTTGGTGGCATTGACTTTCCCTTGGTGTCAACATCAGAAGAAATACAAATTTGCGCTTTGCACAGCCCACCTACAGCTTCATTTTCTTGTAATTTCTCCAAGCTCCCTTCCTGGAATTGCGTGTTGAGCAGATGCAGGTAGATGTATATTTATGAGGGGGATGTGTATTTCAGGGAGAAACAGTGTTATGAAAGGTGACCTTGTTAGATAAAAGGAGGGCTCGGAAGCCAAATGATGAAAGAGAATGGGATCATCCTGGGCTCATTAATGTGGATTTGAAGGTCAGGTAATTATAACAATAGACGCGTGGGATGGCTTTGGCATCTGGTATTGTTTCTTTGTTATGATGGTGACACGCCTGCGGAGGAAAGGGATTAATCACTGTGACACCAGCCTGTTGTCACTTTGATACATTCAGACATCACAACATTGGTGCTGTAGTTCTTGAAAGCACCTGCAAAAACAACATCATTTCAACTTCCAGCACATATAACATGTCCTGTTAAGGATGTGAAGATGTTGAAGAAGCAGCCAACATGGTGTTCTGATAGTTTGAAAGCAGGATCCAGCTTGGATAAGAATGATCAACATTGTTGTTATGGTAGTGGGTTTGAGAAGTTAAGCACTGACATAAACAAATGTTGCTCAGCTAGTGGCACTCACAAGTCAAACACTGCCTCACACTGGTCCACAGGTTGGGTTGGTGCAGAAACTCATGAACCACTGTGTGCAACCGTAAAGGAAAACAAACTATCTCAGTGTTTGATGTGCACTTCTCAGGCAGATGAGCTCAACTCATCGTGGAGTGGGGAAAAAAATATTTTAAAATATCGTGTTATGCAGCCTGATTAAAAGCCAATTTGGCCCAATCCCATTTCTGATAACAGGATGTTATACCCATTTTCTGCCACATTAGTCATAAACAGGTGGTCAATAAACTGCATTAAACTGACGATCAAATGATTTTTATAAATTATTTGTATTCTTTGTCCACCACTGCAGCATTTGCCTCCAGTATGCTGGTCAGTCAGTCATCAACTATACCTCCTTTGTCCACACTTGAGTTGCAGGGGTCTGGTGGAGCCTATCTAGGAGGCAGGGTACACCCTGGACAGGTTGCCAGCCTATCGCAGGGCTAACACATAGACAAACAACCATTCACGCTCTCACTCCCATTTTGATCACATTTTGATCAGTTCACCTAACAAGCATGTTTTTGGACTGTGGGAGGAAACCAGAGTGCACACAAAAAGGCCTGAGCCAAGATTTGAACCCTGAACCTTCTTGTTGTGAGGCACAAGTGGTAACCACTGCACCACTTTCTCCCACTCCTCTGTTTGTAGTGTTGCTCCTGTAAAATCTCAGTTTTGAGGGCAACACCAGCCCTACCACTCAGTGCTCCGCCTGTGAGGGCTAAAACAGAGGCTAAGGGCTAAGACTAAGGGGTGAACTGGGATTGGGCCTTTGTGTTTGTTTCTTTGTAATTTACTGTTCCAATAGATAAAAAAAATGTGATATTTTGCTCTGTCTGACTGTTTGTATTTACCATACGTTAGTGAAATGTTGTCTTTGTAGTCCGTAAATTCAACTTAAACATATAACAACACATTATTTTCAGATTTCGCCTAAAATTTGAAATACAGTTAATAAGTGACACCTTCAATATACATGTGATGGGAAGTCAGAATTACTTTTATTTTAATTTTTGTCCATTTTATTTTTTGAGCACTGACCTGATAGGCCAGTTCAAACTAGGAAGGTGACCCTGGGTGTTACATTAGGAAGTACCAGTAGAGACAGAAGGGAGGAGTTTTTGTTTCTTTATTTCATTTTTCCCATTGGTTTGGGAGCAGTTTTTATGTTTTTTTTGATAAATGATTAAATTATTATTTTTTTCCTGAGTTCATGTTTGCTTGAGTGATGTTTTGTCTTCTCAAAACTCTTTACATGAGCATTGATGAATCATTAATATATGAGAAATGTGATGTGCTTTCTGATGTATGCACTAAATCAATGCATCATAACAACCCACTGACTGAGAAACATGGTCACCAAACAAGGCCTTCCTCAAATTTTGAGGAAAAAACCCTTTAAGCTGGTGTGGATGATTTTAATCAGATTGAATCTGACATAATTAATTTCTGCATCTCTGAGAAAGGAGTTGCAGTGTGACTTTATTAAGAGTTTGCTTGTTTTTTCTTATTCAAGTCATCTCAAGTCATATATTACACATTCAAGTTAAAACTAGAGTTTGTGACCAAACCAAAATGTGGGAGCTCAAATTAATCATGTGTTAGAGTGGCTGTGGTTTAAGAGGCGGAGAACGAGGTTGTGAAAGTCCAGCTGTCCAAACCACACACACACTGGATATTAAAGCCAAATATAGCTTCACTATACTTACTTCTTTGCATTAGCATTTATCCTGTGCATTTGACATAGTCTTCCAAACACTAAAGTCTTTTTGCATGGAGTACATACAAGAGAATGACGATGAGTTAATATTTCAGTAAATCCCTTGACCTGTCAGTTTTATTATTATTCCATATTACACATTCATGTTAAGTAGAGGCTTTTTTTCTGTTTCAGCCACAGCTGCATCGTTTTGACTCCTTTGCATTTTACTGCACATGAAGCCATTTTGTGCGTGAATGTGCTGCTGAGATCGGGCCACCTCTGCCACAAGTTTGTCTGGCTCAGCCAGGCTCCGCAGGGACCACTAGAAACTATAACGTGCAAAAATGCCAAGTAGTATTATAAGGCGAGGCAGCATGTGTGGTGTAGCATGCATTTTTAATGTGCCACAAAATAAGAAATACCGCTGTTGCCTCTATTCTCTCATCTCACAACTGGTGGCTCATTTAAGTTTTATTTCTATTTGTGGGAATTTCGGCAGCTACTAAAAGCAAAACAGCCCCCATCATTAAAGGTTAGAATTGCTTCAATTTAACACAGAGCTACACAGGCATGAGAAAGGTTGCTCTAGCTATCGTTTCCCAGCCTGAATATTTCTCGTGGTGTCAGTGCGCGTGTGTGCAAACATGCATGATCATGTGTGCGTGCTGGCACTATCAGTGCTTGTTAGGGAGGCTGGTGGAGTGGAAAAGTGTCTGTGTGGAGCAGCGCATTATTCCACTCAAAAGATTTTTTTTTTTTTTGCCAACGTCCCTCACTCCAGTGATTTTTTGAACATCAACACTCAGAGCTGTCATGTTCGACATCAGAACACTGGGAACGGGAACATCTAATGACCATCCAGCATCAGCTGAGTCTACAGATGATCAGTCTTTATTTCTCTGAACTAGTTTTCATTTTTGGAGGAATTGTATTTGCAGTTCATTGTGTGTTAGATGCTCATGTGTGAATGTCAAACTAACTTTTGAAAGTTTGATTTTTAATTAAAGCAGGATAGAAGAAGAAAAGAAGTGAGGTGGCTCCTAGTAACACAGCAACTCTACTGACCCATTTTGTGCTTTTTTGAGATACTTTCTGTGTATTTACTGTACTGAGTAATATGAGGAAGTGAGTAATATGAAGATCACTCCCATCACTGAGTATTTGATTCAGATGTATCTGAAGTCCTGCTAAAACTCCTGCAGATAGACCAGTAGCATTACATTGCAGTGGCCGCTGTGGTTGCTTTGAAAAATTGCAGCAGGATTTTTTTGACTCAGCAACAGAGCAGGCAATCTGAACCATAAAACTTTTTTTTTTTTGTATTAGTTTCTGTACCCCACCTTTTTATCCCAGAGTCAAGCGGACTCCACTATTAACCTCAGAGTGTACTGAGAAGTGTGTGAGAGGCTGCTGAGGATAAGGTGAGTGTGCATTTGATGGAGCATATTTAAAGGGTTCAGCTAAGGTGGCAGAGACCAGGAGGTAGACAGTGGATCTGTTTACCGCCTTGAGGTTTTCGCGGTTACGCACTAGCACTCTCCGTTTAACTGCGTGATCTAGGGCTCTGCTGACGACACCAAACATGCAACCCGGACCCATGCCTCAGTGCCCTCTGCACACACAGGACTCACACTCAGAAATGCACACAAGCCGTTTTTATGAATGCTCTGCAAATATCTTGACTCGCTGAAATGAGAGAGTGGTTTCATCATTCTTTTTTTTTGTTTTTTCCCCGTGCCTGTGTCTGTGCTGGCTTGATGCAGTGCCACGATTCATAAACTGTGCCTGTCACACTCTCCGGCTGCGGTTTTGTTATCGATATTTTCTTGCTGTTAAAATGCACAGCGGTGGCACCTTTGCATTGTCGTTGGCAGAGGGGCGTGTGTAGGGGGTTGGGAGTTCAAAGGGCAGACAGGAAGTGGGAGTTCCCTCAGTGACAGTTCAGGCATGCATTTGATGGAGCAGCCTAATGGCGTGGACCAGCAGTTCCTAATGACCTCCCATCTCCTGGCCGTCTGGGGAGCCTTTCCGCTGAGATTTATGACCCATGTTGTGGTTACTACGGGGATGACACTCCAGCACTCCTGACAAACTCCAAGTTATAGCCTGCTCCTTTGGCTTTCTTCTCATTAACTGGATCATTGCAAACCTTCAAGGCTTACCCTTTACTGCTACAAGAGCTGCTGTATTTTGTCGGATGTAATGGGATCATTTCCGTTGTTTTAGGGGTGAAATTCTCTATGGGGCCTCACGCTGATGGACGCTAACAAGAAAATCGCAAAGTCAAAAACTCATTAAACATGCATTCAAAGAGACAGCTCCACATGCAGACACTCAGCCACTGTAGAAGAAACGGATAATGGTCCTCTGATATTACTAATTGTTGGCTCTCCCACTGCCTCCCTAAAGGCAGAAATGTGTTGATCCTCCACAAGATAGCCAGACTGAGCCCAGGGCAGGCAAAACAGCAAGGAGAGCTAGTTTATAATTAATACATACACTATAAAATATGTATCATGGGATGGATGTGGCCAAATATGGATTTCTGTTTTGATTTTCACTCAGGATAATTGAAGCACTGCTCTCTGGTTTGTTGGAGCTTGACTACCGGTTGTTTCCTATTTGTCTCTTGCATGAAAACACACCTTAAAAGCAAGTCCACATTCATTTTGGGACTTTTCTGTCTCCCCTGATATGTCTGTAAGTTGAGCTCACTGACTCTGGAGATAGTTTCTGTTCATTAGCAGCAGCATTAGCAGCAATTGCACCATTAGGCAATATAGGGAAAATGCTAAAGGTGCCATGGCCTCCAGGGGGCAGCAACATTGGGGAAAAAAAAATCACCTTCAGTATAATTATGTTAAAACTGCTTATCAATATTAACTCTTGAAGTGGAAAAACTCACAATGATTCAAATGCAATGCAATGCCCGATCAATATTTCTTCAAATGATAAAAACAAGTAAGTCTCCCATGCATCGTCATCCTCTTCCATCTGATCGGTACCTGCTGCTCTCTGTAGGGGGAGGAGCCAATTTATTGATGTGACCCTAGGAAACTTTGTAAACATGTCAAAACAACCTAAACTGTCCGGAGCACAGGGAAGGGAAAAAGGAGGAAAAACAAAGAGATAAAGTAAAGATACAGTAATGAAATGAAGCATCAGTTGTTGTGCATCAGTTATCGAGCACAGTGTACTGTTCAGTTCATAACTTGTGTCTGAGCGATTAGCCTCAACATGGTTAAGCTAATCAGTAAATAACCAGTTTTATATTTGTGTAGCTGGGTGGCAGGGAGGGGTCTTCACTGTTATGGATCATTTGTAAAGATTAAACTCAGTAGGTGTCAACATTGGCCTAATCGACACCATAATTATCTGTTTTATCTGGCTAGCTAACCTTTTTCCTGCTTTTAATAGTAAATCAAAATACTATTCCCTTTTCACCCCTTTATATATCAGATTTTTTAACAATAATTGTTGCGTTACAGTTGTCTAAAGCAAGTTAATTGTTTAAACTTTTTCAGTGTTAAAGTCCACATGATTATTATTATTAATACTCCATGACTCCCCACATGCCACATTAAACTGCAGCATCATCTGCTAATCAACATTTCACTGTAATGACATTAAAGTTGTATCTATTCTAATATGCATATGAGAAAAAAAAAATACATTGTCATTATACATTCATAGTAGACAGCATGTGTCTATTAGGTTTTTCTTTTTTTGTGTTCATTTGTTTTTTGTGTTTAGCATGTAAATTAGGTGACATGCTATCTTATAAATTAAAGACACTGTAAAAACAATACTATTCGATGTCTTTTGTAAGCACATGTAAATCACCGATGGAGGGGTGGCGCCATAAAATCTTGCCTACGGCGCCACGTTGGGTACAGCCGACTGTGATCAGCAGCACATTGTTCTCTGAGATATACTCTATCAAACCATCCTGACACTCTGATCATTCAAGAAGAGGCTGCAGAGAGAGCGGGGATATGAAAAGGCTTAAAGGAGGGTTTTTAAATTTTTTATTTTTTACCCTCCCCTTCCTCCATGTTTATCAATCCCACAATGAAGATCCAACCGCTCCTCATCTCCCAGTCGACTGTTGCCATAAACACACCAAGTCACATGTGGTTAAAAAGTATCTACCATCTCAACCCCCCAGCCCACCCCGCTCTGCTCCCACCACTCCTCCACCTCACACACATACACATGCAGGAGAGTTGTGTCAGACTGATTAGCAACTGCATCTCCAGTCTCTGATTAGGTGTGGAGTAAATGAAGCGCCCCCCTCAGGCATGCATTTCCATAATGTCAGGTAATTAAACCCCAGTGTTTTAATAGCTCAGGAATAGGAAGACTCCCCAGGAGACTAGACAATGATGATAGACTTTGCTGAAAACTAGCATACTATTAGCTTGCTTTTAACTGGAGCTAAACTATTACTTTCTTTGTGCTGGTGATAGATAAATGAGATCAAGCTTAACAAATCTCCATTGAGTTTTGACCTTAAAATCGATAGTATCTCTGTTAATAAAGCTCTACATCCCTGTGCTACGTTTATCCATGCTTTCCAAATGTGAGCTGAAAAAGGCTGTTTGGGAAATTATGTAGGTTTTGAGTTGTGTGCTTTCTGTGGAGAGCTGACAGAATCGAGAGCTAAACAAAGGCAGGGAGAGCAGGGAGTGTCTTTTTCATCACAGAAAAACCTGGAGAGGTGCTATTGTAAACATGACAGTGGATTGTCAGTACATCCCTGTTTGAGTTGCTGTTTTTTGTTTGTGTATGTTGTGCTCATACTGTATGTGCGCACACACAGGCATCCGCATACACACTTACACACAACAAAAGCCCTTTGATGAGACCAAATTCTGCAGCGGGAGAGTTTTCTTTGTCATGCCCACTCGTGTGTAGTGCTCGAATGGGAACAATGCGAAGCTACGATGGCTCCAAAGAAACATGTGGAAACGGAGCGAACTCCAAAAGTCACTTTCAACACGAGCAAAGTAAATAAATAAATAAAGGAATAAAAGCCACAAGGTTTTGCTGTGATTGGAGAGCTCTCACTGATATCACATGTTCATTATCTGTTACTTGTGCACAAAAACATTTTCGAGAAATAATAAGGCTTTAATGGGGTAGTGTTCACTGCTAATGACAACCGGTGCTGGAGCTGCGGCTGAAGATCATTAAAGGCATGTTGCGGTGTATGATTCTTCAAATGCCCGCTGTATGAACTGCACTTCAAACACATACCTACTTTCAGCAACACACAAATTAACAGATGTACTTTAAATCCCCTGTAATCCTCCTCCTCTCATGTGCAGTGGATGTGTGTTACTGACAGAGCAAAATGAAAACAGGTTCATTTTTAATGATACATCCTCAGCTTAGACAACATCCTCACTGTTCAGCTCAACCTGTACAACTACTGGTAACATTGGGGATTCACAAACAACACAATCAAAGGTCATATTTTGAGTGTTTGGGAAATAAACTGTATCTACAGTAGATCTCATAAGAAAAACAAATCTCTCCGTTTAAAATCACAAGCCTGAGGAGATCTTCTCAGTTGAAGTCCAACAATCGTGTGACGTTTTATTCACAGAGAAACATTCAGACCCCCCAAAGCCACGGCACAATCTGGATTACACTGTAGTAGAAAGTAAATAATAATTGCTTTTAATGAATAACATGTTTTATTGAGCATAACCCTTTGTCATGTTGCCAAGAGAAAAAATGTCTGCCAAGGAGTTTATACTACAATTTGCTGCTGACTTGAATCACACATTTATTGCCAACTTGCTAATTTAATATTTAAAGAAAAAAAAAAAAAAAAACACTGCCTCACACAATAATCACTTTTGTTTATTGGAGATGTGACAAACAAACTATTGGATGATATTCATCTTATTTGTTATCTCTTGATGACTGTAGTGTTGTTGGAAGCTACTGTCAAATTGCTGAATCTTGTATTGCTAGACACAGCTATTCAAATGTGTGATTACAGGTTTAACTGAGATTTCTAACATAATTGCCTGATCGTTCCAGGCCCTTCATGATCATAGTGAATATGTTTTTGTACTTTTTATCAAGTGTTCATATAATCAAATATCTTTATATATATAGTGCAGTTAAAGAATTCAAACTAAAATAACCAGATATTGCTGACTCTACTGAATGATTCATAATTAGGACTTTTTGAAGTTTACTGACTTTTTTTTTTGTCTTATTTTCAGCAAACTCCAGTCTTCTGGGAGGAGGAGGAGGTGAGTACAATCCTTTGTTTTTCATTATATTTTCTCATTGATTGTTCCTGTGGTATTAAAGCAATTAAAGTTGTGCTCATCAGATCTGGCAGATGGCACGACAGACTTTAGTGTCTATTTCGCTTCAAGTGTGTGTGTTAAATGTGGCTGGGTGTAAGGCCAAAACATTAGAGCATAGTGCAGAGCAACCTCGCACTGTCCCACACTGAGAGATAGTCATTACTTTAGTGGCCTGCCGAAGAACATTACCATCAAAGCAGTGGAGAAAATCTGAGGCAGTGGACTGTGGTGTGGGAATAATGGCAGGAGAATGTTTCTGCCCAATCCCACTGTTCTTCTTTCTGAAATTTGACTTTTGCAGTGACATGATTGAAATAATCATTCCTCACCACAGTCGGATGAGTTGGGGGTAAACCGCCCCCAGTTATATGTGGAATGTTGAACATTTTTCGTCTGAAGGGGAATTTTTAATGATATGTGGGAATAGTATGACAATGAAATAAGGTCACTGCTTTCTTATCTGTTTGTTCATCTGTGTTGGCTGTCATTTTAAATGTGCCTCCTGACAGTCTTCAGTTGTTCAGTGTGATCCCAACCAGGACAGTAGATCTTACTGTCCATTTAGTCTATCAGATATTTATAAAAAACATTTTTGGATATAGTGATGTTGTGTGTTTATCTACTGTGCATTTTTTACAAAAATAAAAAATTACCACAATTTAAAAAAAAATGTAATTCAATTAAAAGCCTAATAATAATCTAATCTAATCTAATCTAATCTAATCTAATCTAATCTAATCTAATAATCTAGCCTCTAATAATGGCCAGGGCTGTGGTTGATATGATGATGATGATGATGATGATAATAATAATAATAATAATAATAATAATAATATTAATATTAATAATAATAATAATAATAATAATAATAGTAATTTTTATTTATGAGCGCTTTTAACAACGCTCAAAGACGCTTTACAGTAGTAAAAATAAAGAATTCAGACAGTCAATCACGGCCTTGTAATGGCAACAAGATAGAGTGAGACCAGGAACCCACAGTCGGTCTCCCCAAGAGCAAACACTTGGCACTTGGCAACAGTGGGAAGGAAAAACTCCATTTTAACTGGAAGAAACCTCCGGCAGACTGGTCTCTTGGGGGGCCCTGCTGCCACGGCGACCGGGGGGACAGGGCGAGAGAGGGACGGAAAGATGGAGCGAAGAGACAAGAGATGCTGCTCATCAAGTCAGGACAGGATGGATCGGTCAGTCAGGCCCCAGATCCACAAAGCTCCATCGCTCAGGAACAGGCAGCTGCAGAGACCTGCAGAGACATAAAGAGAAGAGGACAGAGACAAAGACAGACCACAGGAGAGAGAAAATCAGTGTTAAAGTGAACAGGAAGAGGCAGTATACAATAAACTTAAAAAAAATTCAGCAACCAAAAGTCGCCTAAGTGATCTGAACAAATACAGGTTGAAATGAGGGATTTCTGTCCATTAAAATACTATAGGGCACTTTTAATTTGAAATGATTACCAGTGAGTAAGTATTGAGTTTGGCTTCATAGATTAATGTGGTCACTTTAATGTTTTGGTCTACTACACTCCTAATCCTGTTTAAAGCCTCAAAACAAAGCTTTGAACCAAAATATGATGAATTAACCTTATCAAACAGAGGAAATGAGAAATAATTACCGACCACTGATACAGGCCTGTCTCAGATAGAGGCCTGTTACTTTCTGCAGGTGAAGTAAAACTAACAAAAATATTAGAAAACAAGGGAAGAAATGGCCACAGTCTGAAAAAATGGTGTGGTCACTGAGAAAATGGTGTGGTCACTGTGTATTACATTAAGTTTTAGATATTTGTTAAGCACAGAAACCTTCACATTTGTGTGTTTGTTTATGAGAATTTAGATGTAAGCCATCATAAAGCAACATCAAAGCTGCTCAGCCTCTCAGCGCACATGATGTCCATGAGGGTTTACATAGAGCTGTTGAAACCTTATTCACATCTAATCATGCAGCCTGGAGTGGCTCGTATCTCATCTGATGCATGGTTAAGACCACAAACTAGCAGTGTGGTATCCCAGTCTATCAGCAGCATGGAGAGGCCCTCAGCGCACCACCCTTTTAAGGATTTCTGTGATTGAGGTCAGAGGTCACAAACATGCGTCTCTATAACCAAGCCCAGCCCTGTAAAGCAGTGTATACTGTCCTCCTGATTGGTGTCTGTCTCTCTGCAGTCGACTCTCAGTATTGATTTGCAGCGTACTGAGAAACACAAGAAGCAATTTTCTTTGCCATTATATTTTCATTATTGTTATTTTGTAGCAAATCACCTTTTTACAGTTTCTCCAAGTCTTGGCCGTGTTGATTGATCCAGTTTCTGCTCCAACTAATGATAGGTGTGAGGGTATTCCAGGTTGCTTCGTTTCAACACAGCAGCTCAAAGAAATTAAGTAGAATTTGTGACTGTCAACAGTGGAATGTGAGATCTAATGTGTCAATTAATGTCATACCTCACCAGAAAACATTTGAGCTGATTGTGACTTGCAGCTGAGCTTATTAACTCCAGAGGAATTCTAATTGTAGCTGATGCCTTTTTTTTTTTTTGAGAGCAGAGCCTCGTTTCGTTCTTAATTGACATCCAGCGATGTTATTCCTGCCACGATACTGACACAGTGTACAAGGTCAATTAGCTCTGAAATGCTACGACTCACATTTCTCATGACCACAACAAGTCAAGTCACAAGTTTGACATTTTATAATTTCTTAGATATGCCTTCTTGTGAAGTTTTCTTTTTTTGTAGTGTAAGGAATGATGATTGTAACCAGGAAGAGATTACTGTTATCTACCAGAGAGGTGAAAATGTTACTTTCCCCCTAAAACAAAGCTCTAGACCATTTGTCTTTTATCTGCATGAGGCCAAGATAGATTTTATCTTCCTGTAAGGTGGCTGCTAAACCTACAAAACTGTTCTTTCAGTTGTCACCCTGCCCGCCCTCTCTACGTCTATCTGTGGTTTGGCATGTGAAGACCTCCTGCCTTGGTGGAAGTGAGGATCGATGTGAGGAGGAGATGTGCTCTCATACAGGGCCCCTCTTATCTCCCAGCAGTCTTCTCAGGGCTCTGCCGAGGGGCAGCCTCACAACAGGATGATCCATCACGCTGGCCTCACACACCTGAGCCATGCCTAGTTCTCACAGTTGTAGAGGTGGGCCTCCTCGCCACTATGTGACAACTGCACTAAGACTGTACTTTATGTAAGTTAGTTCACTGCCTACGCACTTTTAGGAGTGCTTGTGGCTTCACATGGCCTGTGAGCGCTTTTTGTTACTCCCCTGTATTTGTAGTTATCTGCTGAGGGAAAGGTTTCACCTCTCTGTATATTCCATCATTAATTCAGGTGTGATATGCAGTCTCAGCAAAGCAGACAGGACATTTTTGTTGGTGATAGTTTTATTGGCTGGCAGCCAGGGCAGTAGAAAAGTATGGAAATAAATAAAAATAAAGCCCTGGGCCAGTTTTTTTCTGTACCTACAAAACACATTATTTTATTTCTAGCATTAGTTATGGAGACAAAAAAACTCATAAGAAACGATTCTTATGCCCCGATGCTCTATTAAATCCTTAGAAATCACTGATGGGAATTCTCTCTGGGTTGTACGTCCTCAGTATTATGTACACAATGGGGTTAACCAAAATAGTCCTGTTATCTACGTTAGACATGTTGGTCTCACTGGGATTCCAAACATACATAGAGGGAAATAACAATGATCTCTGATAATAGCACGCTAAATGAGGCCTCTGTGAATAGAGGGTAATTATGCATGGTACCAGGTTGCTCGTGTGATGTGTGTCACAGCATGGCTGGATGCTGGCACAGTCCCAAAAGAATAGACCTAATGTAAACATCATGTTGTCTATCCTGCCTTCCCCCCATTTGTCGCTTCCTTCTCTCTGCCTCTCTCTCACATCCACACACACACACACAAATACAAGCATTCAAGCGCACACTGAGCCCATGTAATAATACCATGAAGCCCTGTGTAGCCAGCGAGAGGGAGCTCCACTTGCCTTTGATGTCTCCATCCAGGAGGGGAATTGGCTCATTAGCATTCTAACCAGAACCGTTGCCCATTTAGCACTAGGCTTTAACTAGACCACCCAAACAAATTGTTCTTCTCAGGTTGGGCCTCCTTTCTCTGCTCCAGTCAAGCAGCTGGGCACATGCATGGTTGTTTTTGTATGTCCTGACTCAGGCTAATTTAGCCACGGGCTGCTAACGCTCACTGAACTCACCAGCCTTTGTCATTGCTTACATAACACAGACTATAGCAGTGTTGGCCCGTAGCTCTCCTCCCTCATAAGTTTCCTAAACACTGCTGTGAGTAATGGCAAGTACCAACACATTGTAGTGTATGAGAATAATTACACTTGTTGTCAAGTCTGGCTGTGGTTGCTCATGTGGTTCTTTGTCCTCCTAAAGATGTCAGTGGATGTAGACTAACAATGGCAGGGCAGTGTTTCATGGCTCTTCTGAAAAGATGATGTGTCAATGCCTGTGCAGTATAAATCTAATTAACAGGACGAGTATAATTGAATTCTCACGTAGACTTTTGAGTGAAATGTAAAAAGATGCATTTAAAGTAAATGTATCTGACCTGACGAACACATCAGCAATTCCTGTGCAGCAGGAGTGGGCAGTAACTGTAGGTCTGACTCTTGCTGCAAGTATGCAGACAAGACAATGTGTTCAGTTTCAGACATGTTTGGATAATCCTTTATCAAGATTCCTAAGTGCTTCACTGTGCTTATCTCTATCTCCATTCGTTATGCAAAGAGCTCTGTTTTCTTTTCCTGTCACCTCCAGGTGAACCATTATCCTCTGTCTGGGTTCTGCCCAAGGCTTGTTTATTGAGGAGATTGCAGGGGACCAAAAGCATGGCGCTCTGTGTTGGGGGGAGGGGCACGGGTCAAGACGTGGGACGGTGTTATGTGACGGTTTGACCTACATGGCCTCATGCTCCTTACTTGGCCACCTCAGCTCCCTGGAAGCCCCCAAACTAATCACTCATAGATGACATATTATTCTGGTAACTCACAGGTTGCACACTATGCTTGACTGATGGTCCTCAGTTCACAGATGGTAGTAACAGCCATTAGCATAACTTATGACAGAGATAGTGTATTTCCCCATGGAGTAGCCTAAATAATGTAAAATGATAAATTGAATGCAAAGATTCTTCAGTTAGCGGGGTCCCCTTGGGATTTACTTATCTCCTCATATTTAGAGGGGAGTTAGTTACAGTCTGAGCCAGGCCTGCCTTGTATTTGTGCCATAATGTTCCATGTGCTTTTTAAAGAGTGTTGGAGACAGGGCTGATATAAATGTTCGTCTGTCCTTCTCTTTCTGGATTAGCACTGCTGTTAGGAGCTATTTATTCAGCACTATTCTCTCCGAATATTCTTTTAAATAAACGAATATTTATATATTATGTATATGGTGTCCAGACGGGGCTTTGCATTCACACTCTTAGCACCATCCAACTAGGAATATGTTCCTATATTTGAGCCAGTGATATTCATTTAAATAATTAGAATTAAAAACAGTCCTTGTTTGAATTGGCCTCATTCTTGCCTAAGCAGAGAAGTAATTTTGTAAATGGCACTTACTTAATGAAATTATAAAACAACTTAAATCCATAAATCCCAAGTGTAGTAAACTTTTAACTGAGTTTGTGCATCAACACAACACGATATGCGAGTGTTGCTATGCTTGTATTAAATGTGTAGCCTGGTATACTAACTGGATAATATGCAAGGAAGCCACAGGAATCTACTTCCTCTTTCTTTATGTCAAAAATGGTTTAGCAGTGTGTTACAGGAAGTTGATGAAGAATGTCTGATATACTGCATACGACTGTGTCGAGCATCTCAGCTAATGGGAAGTATCCATCATAATATTGAAAAATTATTATGTTACAAGTATCACCCACACTGTCACAGTGTTGCACCCAACTATTGCAGTGATGACGTAGCTTAGAGGGCATATCATTGCAATTAAGGGGACAAGGTCATCTGGTGGACTACGACTACATTTTGCTGTACCCAAATAGTGATCCCCCCCCCTCCAATCACCAGTGATGGATGGACTAATTGATGCAGAGTGATTGGGCCATTCATTTTATCCTACAACAGTGGGTTCTGTATTTAGGATTAGCGCTGCATTATAATGAGAAGCAAAGAGGAAATGGTCGGGGAGTCTGTGAATCCTACAGGGAAAGAGGGAGTTATCAAAAAATGTAGAGAAAAAAATGAAGGGAAGGAAAAGTGTCTTGCAGCCATTATGAGAGGCGGTAACAACTGGTCGCTTGTGTAATGCTGAGCTTCTAAGACACACGGGAGTGATCCAAGAAGTTTACAGAGAGGTGTGTATCCAAGCAAGCAAACGGGGTCATATAGCTTCCACGTGTCCTGGTATCCCTTTTTTAATCTATGAATCATTCATCTCCATCCCCATGTATAAATCAAACTCCTGGCCATTGCCTGCGGCAGTCGTGTCATTAGCTAGTTGACGGCGTCACTTGATCTCTGGCACTGCAGTGTGGGTGAGGAAAAGGGTCGAACTTTAAACAGCACACACATCAGCACATCAAACTGCATGCTTTTGGTGTCTGGCTGTGGCATCGCGAGCTGTGTGGAGATAACCAGGACCATACTGGAAACAGATTTTCTGGAAACAACTCTAATGTATTTATTTACAAATGTAATGTCGACCATTTTACATGTAAAAAAATCAGATTTACATTGTGTTTTATTTATGGATTTTATTTGATTTTATTTGAGAGTATTTTTAGTGTTGACTTTTTTTGTCTTAGCTTGCAGGGGATTTGTGCATGTGAGCACCTAAGGGGAAAATGGGAAAATATCTTTGTTATGGAGAATTTCACCAGAAAGTCCCAGTACCCTGACCACCTATTTTCAGTATCATTTTCAGACTGAGACAGAGTCTTACATGGCTTTTGCCAATGATGGGTCATTTGAGGTGGAGGGTTTTGCTGCTCTGGAGTCTCTCCTGTCGTGTATTGAACCACATGACTCAGAAAAGCTGGAACGTTATCAGTTTGAAATTCGAGCTCATCGAGCACTCTTACAGTTTTTGCTGACGGTCTTGGTAAATTATAAAGTGTTTGAAATGATCATAAAAGCAATTCTTGTTTTGAAAGCTCTGGAGAATTTTTTTTGTGTGTGATTTTCCATGTTTTTGTGCCTGCAAGAAACAGTACAAGAATGCAGCAGTCCGTCCTACACTCTCAGAATCATTTAGTTGAAAATAAATATATGTGATATTGCAGTTGCGTCCTCTCCTTCCCTCAGGGTTTCTGCTGTAAACATATTGCAGCTGCTTGTTTTACTTTGTGTTTGACCTCTGTAGCCTCTCTCATTCTCTGTTTTGTTCCCTCTCCCTCTTGCTGTCCCACAAAGGAAGAGTCATATTTTTTGCAATCTTGCAAGATGTATATTTCAGTTGATTAGTAATTCATTTAATGCTGTACAACAAAGGACATTCACTTCAGTTTAAGCATCACCCACCTTATTGTGTCAGCCCTCATTGTAGGCAAAGTGAGAATACCACCACAGGGCTCGGGAAGTGGGCAAGAAAGTGTCAATTTGGTTCTCTTCCACATTGCATCACACATGACCTCCTCCCGTACCCCGAACCCCCTCTTGTGCACCAGCATTTCTGGGTCAGTTGTTAAGATTTTAGACAACCCAACGCATTACCAACCGCAGTGTCAGAGCACATTTGTGTCCTGCACAAGCTTTATTGTGGCTGTTTTGGGGGTGGATCCTGCACACACTTCACTGCACTGTCTATTTTCTTTTGCATGCATGTGTCTGTGTGTGTTTCGTGCATGCGTCCCTGTGACTGTGGGTTGTCATGACGGTGTGTGTGTGAGAGTGCGAACGTGACTGTGCACACATTTGCTTGCTTGATGAAATGTCTGTGTGGCTGTCTAAATTTAACTGTGTGTGTGTGTGTGTGTGTGTGTGTTTCTTATTCTGGGATAACTGGATGCTGAGCTGTCTTGTCAGTTGACTCAGTGGTCAGTTTTGGTCCCGCTGCCCCCAGCGATGCACGATTGAGTGATGAGATCTGACAGACGGGGCCAGTTCTTAGCAGGGCACTACCCCATCTCATAGTCTCACCAATCATGGCAAGGCTATTACAAGGACATCACATGAGGCTCCAAGAGCTTAGGCACATGCTCACAAGCGATTCAGAGATGGCTGACATGCCAATATACCAATCATAGGAAACCCTGTTATTTTGAAAACGTTTACCCAGATTGCATGCTGGAGAAAATCTTGCAAAGTGTATATTAGGAAGACAGAACCCTTCCTGTAACAGACAGGTGGGATAAAAGGCAAAGAGAAAAATGAAAAATGCCATTCCTCCATTTAACAAAATCAGTTTTTTTTTATGTACAGCCTGAAGTGAACACTCAGTGAAATGCAAAAAAAGGGGGTTTGTATCCTTGCTTTGAAGTTTAATAGAATTTTAATTCCTTAATACAGGGATTCCCTCAGTGCCGCACTCTTTTTCTATCTTACAGTAGTGAAGGTACTTGAGGACCCAGTAGGGATCAATGAAAGAAATTAGTAAGACACTGCCATTAAGCCGAGCCATTAAATCAATAAACAGCCCCCAGGCCAGGTGGAATAACCTTGTCCTTGCAGCCTTTTACTTTCAACAAAATAACAATTTTATGGTTTTTAATATAAATACTGCATTCAGCTTACTGTACACACTATTGTGTGCGCACACTGTTGTGTGTGCAGTGAGTTGTGATGTACAAGCCTGGTGCGGCATCGTTCTCATTTGGTTTCCAGTTGCAGTCGTGAACATGAGCTCACACACACTAATAATAAGAACAAGGCTGGTGTGTTTATATGAAACAGGTTCAATCACCAGTAAATTACTGAGCTGCATTCTGAGATGCAAATGTACCATGTAGTATTCTGCTGTGTTAACTATAGTCGGCAAACAGACCTCTACCATATGGCCTGATTTACATGCAGAGGTACATGTGCACACTCAGTAAAAAGTGCATGTCCACCACCCGGTATGTGAATAAATAAACACCCAGAACTCTAACTGCTCTCAAGTACTGGACGTTTAGGGTGCTGAGGAGGTACACGGATCTGGGGCTTGTGTGTGACTGCACTGATACTAGGTCTTTGAACTCGCTGTGGGAGTAAAGGAAGGAGCATATTCACGCAAGCGTCTTTAAAATGCTGGTTGGTGGCTGATTGGAGACGCTTCTTTGACACTTCCTGTGTACAGACTGACCTGCTACGATGGCCTTTTGCCAACTAGTAACAAACTGTCAAGCTTTCTGCATCTCTCATGGGGCAGCCTAGTTAGCTCTGTCTGACAGACCACTTGCCTACAAGGAAGGTTTCAGCCTGGGGAGGGCAGAGCAAGCTCCAGAGGAAAGCTGTCATCTTTTTGTCAGACCACAGGGAAGAGGAGGAGATTCTCTCTTCCTCTGACTCCCCCTCTCTATCTTCCCCTCTATCTATCTTTGTCTCTGCATCAGCCTGTTCCCCTGGTGAAGATCTTCACTTTCTCGGTGCCTGTTATGCTCCTCTCAGCCTGACTGTGCAGAATAAACAGATGGGTGTCAAAGGATGAAACGCCAAGCGTCCCCTAGGAGCGGGGCCTGTCGATCTGTTAACCCCCTTACCACTGCCTCCCGAGGGCCACAGCAGCCATCCCAGTATGCTAGCTGAGACTGACACAGAGACAGGCAGTCGGGCCGAGGTAAAAGACGCTCCATGTGTCCTTCCTGAGGGAGAGATGAGTGTTTATACCACAGGGATGATGCCCGCCACTCCACCTAATCCTCTTTTCGCAGACACTTCATTATCACCCGCACACTGCAGCCACAATATGCATGTGCTGACAGATCTCCGAGGAGAGCCACGCAATCTCGCTTAAAGGTGGAGGAGAGACGAAGAGTATTGAAGAAGAGGGAGAAAGGTGAGGAAGGCTGAGAGAGGAGGATGAGAGGATGAGAATGGCGGAGTTATACGCAGAGTAAAAGGTGTGGTGGAGGTGGAGAACAGATGTCAGACATAGTGGGTGGTAGTGAGAGCAAAACAGTTTACGTAATGTCTTCTCGTTTTCCTTTGGCTATTTTTACGTTTTCACTACAGAAGCATGTAACAGGCCACATGGAAAAGGTGGTTATCACACCACACTGATGGACTAATTTAACAGCTAAAATCAAACATTTTTTATAGTTTTCTGCAGAATCTTATGTTTTCTTGGTGGGTTTCAGACAGATTTTTGGTATATGCAAACCAATTAATACTGGTGTATGCGTGTCTTTCTGCATTGGGCCTGTGCAGAGGTATCTGCTGGGAAGAAGATTAATTTCTGAGTGGGAGAGTGCAGCAAAGCTATTTGAGCCCACTGAAACATGTTGGCTCTCTACTGTGAGACTCACATTAGCACATGCCATAATTGATGGAGGAGCATACTTAGCAGTAATAATGGGCACGGGCGTTATAGGGGGTGGTTTCAAGAATTTTTTTTTTTTTCAGAAAGCTCTAATTAAGCTTTTTGCTGTGGCTTTGGTGTAGCACCGACTGTCCAGTGTCATCAGGAAGGCCTTTCAAAGTCCCTGATAAACACACTGCTTGCCAATCAGTTTGTTCTGGGCCTCCCATGCGGAGGGAAAACAAACAAGTTCATCAAACAGTGAGAGACAGAGCTCCTCTCCACCGACTCCAGTCCTGGCCTTGATGAAACAGCAATCAGCTCAGTACCATAGGGAGCCATTGTGTTTACAGTCGGTGGGTAGATGCACTGCTGCTAGCAAGGGGAGATTAGACCTTTGAGACCAGCTGGGACATTCCCACCACCAGCCAGCTCCACCTGTGAAATTGCAAACAAGACCATGTCCCTTCCCCTCAACCTCAACTGCCATTCCAGTGATCAACACCACACTGACACTTTCTCAAGGCACTTCAATCATCACAGTGTCGAGGGGGGTTGGGGTCTCAAATAAAACTCAGAGCCTGTATACATGTGTGACTATCTCGGTGGCAGCGGGGATGAGGAGCACACACAGCTGTAGTGCTGATTGGGTCTAAAGTATTTGACCTCCAGTAAGGTCAAGATGTACGTGGGATAGAGGTAAAGAAGAGTTGACCTCGACGTTTCTCCAACAACTTCAACTCCCAAGATCACTTCCTCTCTCATCAGTTGTTTGAAATCTTAGCTTCTTCAAAATGCACAGGCAGTGCGCCAAAGATTGGGCACAAGTGCTATTCCACAGTAGCTGCTTTCAGACACAGTGTTCTACATAAAAAGAGAAAGCCTGAAGGAAATACTGCAGGATAGAGTGCGAATGCAAGCCTCAGCTGACAGCCCCTGGAACGTGTTTCTCCCCCTTGGTGGGCACCGGAGAAAACCTCACCAAGCGTGACAATAACAGAATGCCAAAACATGGATTGGGCCAAATGAGCTGTGAACGCAAACAAAGTAGCGAATTTGTTCTGTGGTGTTTGGGGTGGACATGTGTCCCCTCAGCATGTTAAATACTGCACACAGTCTCACTGACAGACAGGCAGGCAACGAGAAAAGGAAGAATAATTAAGGACGGATAAAAGACTAGACAGAAAGACAGAAGGTAAAAGAGCTGAACGAAACAACAATGACGATGTCAGCACAAGGATGTGTATGTTAATTATTCCGGCTCTGCAGTGTTTGAATGTGTTTGTGCGGCTATGCTGTTTCTTCAGAGCCCACCTGAGATTTCTCATGCCTTATGGTAAATTTCTGAAGCGTGAGCTACACCAGTAGAGTGCTAGTTCTGTTTTTTCATCTCCCTGAGGATTGTCCTTTTTTTTTTTTTTTTTTTTTTTTTTTGGTGTTCATGTTTCTGTGTGCTTTATATGTTATTCCTGGACTAGGCAGGAAACCCACACTGTCTGTCTCTCTGCAATCCTACGTCTGGGTCAGCTGTCAAATGTTTTATTTACTGAGCCTTGATGAGATAAGAGCCGAGTATTGTGAAATGTCTGTCTGAGGATATCAGCATGTTTCTCTCGGTGTGTACGCTTCCTTTTAAGTGCTGATTAGTCATTTGGCGTCCGTCCCTAAACACCAGAATGGACTCCTGGAGCAACTCACAAAGCAATATACATAAGCAACCGACGGCAGGGCTACTGTGGAGGGACAGAAAGTACACAGCTTCATAATACACAGCTTATATGACTGGCTGTGGTGTGCTATTCTACAAACACATTTTAAACTTTTAAATGTTTTGCTAGAAGCTTCACATTGTGCAGGGTGAGACTGTGGTGCATATTATAGTTGTACTGCCTCTCTTTCTACATGGGAAATGGATCTGTGCTGGGTGGCTTGTTAATTCCCTGGCGTGCCTCCTGATGCGGCTCTCGATGCGGACGCTGCCTTTGATCATTCACAAAGCATGTCGCAGGAAGGTCTGCGCTGGCACCCAACAGATGGTCATTAAATCATGCGTTTTATTTTACTAGAGCTTTTTACATTCCTGCAAGATCTCCGGGCTTTTATTGTTGCCATTTAAGATGGCTACCATGCTGATTAGAAACATACAGAGACTTTTTGTGGGTATGCCAATAGACCTGATGGAAAAATGATGTGCATACTAACATTGCATAAATTCAAACTTCACACTCTTTCCTCTTTTCAAGGGTTATTTTACTCTGTGAGCATACAGAGGCGTAGGTGTTAGACAGGATTAGCCTCTGAATATTTATTGATTACCCGGGGTGCTGTAAGTATTTAAGTATGAATTCTTAACATTTTTTTTTATTCACTGTATATGGAAACGTGTCTAAGGTCTATAAGCAGTGTGAAGTGTAGTGTGCTCTGCTTTAATAAAGACCACTGTCCAAATACCATTAAACCCTACAGAGCCTTCTTTAGCATCTGGACAATAACAACACACTGTCACCTCTGGTCAACTGTGCATCCAAAAGCTTGTTAATCTTAGCGTCAGTCAGCGTCATGGAGACAGAAATGCCTAATTATCTTTGCATGATTGGCTACCGAGCAGAATTGGAAATCCACCTTAATGATGTATGTCATCCTGTAGGCATTTAAATTGCTGACCTCCACCAGTTATCTCAGCAAAAAAAAAAAAAAGAAGCAAGAAACAAATGATCAGATCTCCTCAAATCGACTGTGGTTTGGGTCCGTGGGCGAAGGAGTGCAAAGTAGGACAATTATAGGAGATAATGAAAAAATGTTGATACAGAAGTTGTGTGTAACAATAATTAATTTGCAAACTGAGTCAGGGTTTGTGGTTTAGCAGGAGTTATGTTGCTTGTTGTATGAAACTTGGTATTTCCTCCAGGTTTCTTCACCGTATATGTGTTTATCTCAGCAGATATCCACAGCGTCATGCTAAGCCAGATTTTTTTTGCTTTAATCTTCAGAAATCTTTTTTTTTTTTTTTTTTTTTTTTTTAAAAAGGG
>OOFC01016469.1:88896-109314 GCA_900323345.1 Pseudochromis fuscus
TGTTTGTACCACAATGTATAATCATCTGTTTATATCCTTACACTTACAGGCAGTTTTTCCCTCTCTCCTTTACTGTGCTCCAGCTTGAATATGTATTCATTTGCATCAAATGCAAATGTATTGCAGTTCAAACTGCTGTAAATTACATCTTTTGAAGTGAACACCCACACAAACGCCTATGACAAATCATATTCTCGTTATTTTGTAGTGGGTATTTAACTGCACCCTAAACCCGCGGATCCTTTTATATTAACTGGCAGAGGGACAAAGGCTGTGTATTATATTGGCATGGGGGCCAAAGTTCCTGACATGGCAATTTTAAGTCTTTTCTTTTGGGTGAGTGGTGACAATAGGCCGCTGTAGGCTCATTCAGGTCCCCGTGTACTGCAGTGTGAAAGCAGCTTGGCTTTTTGCCCCTAGGGTCAGAGCAGGGATCTCAAACATCACCACTGATGAGCACTAATCTGGCCTCCATGGCAAATACAAGCCTTTCTCTGTAACCTTCAAGCCGTGAAACACAATTTACAGAGGAGGCAGGGGGTCAAGCGAGCAGTGATGTCAACAAGCAAACGGGGGAGTGGTTTCAGAGTGTACAAAACACATAGTCAGCACTTTTATATGCAACGTAGCAATCTGATATTTCCCTCCCTCACTGTAATCTAATTTAAACATTCAACTTTTTTACCCCCTTAATTTTCAAAGCAGCCAGAAGCTCTGTTTGGGAAAGTGGTGCTGATATCTTGTTTGGAGTTAAGCCCTTTAACAATTATTGATTACAACAGTTGTTAGACAGTTACAGGAAAAAAAACAATAACATACAACTCCAATGGAATACAACCCTATGATGAATTACATGTCTGATCCAAGTTTGTCATAAAAGTAGTGATTGGTCATTTTGTGGGTTGTGTTTGGGTTGCATTGAATAACACTGTATTGTTGGTCCATGTATTCAAAAGACAGTGGACAAACTTTAGAAAGAATTAAAATGTGATACCATGGAGTGGTATTATATTTAAATATTCACAAATTCAGTATTTATTGCAGGTGTTTTGTATCCCATCGTGTTATGCAGTGGTTCCTAAACTGGGCAGCCAGGTGTGTTAATTATGGATGTGCACTTATAGATATTATTTGTATATTTTGTAAAAGACATCCATCCAACCAGCGAACAAAACAAAACCATCCTGGCGGTCGAGGCTAAGTGTAAACAAACGATGCATGCTACAGTGTTCACTAGCTAAAAGTGGAGAAGTTCGACAGGACTGCTGGTCAACAGAAAGTCCATGAATCTACACCAAACCTCACAACTGGCAAAACAAAGACAAGAAAATATCATGAAACATATCTCACCCTCGGCTTCACAAGCACAACGTGGATAACTAAGCGACAATGTGTCGTGTGTCTCTGAATACAGTTTCTAACAGAAGCTGAGCAAGTTAAGACGCCTCCTAAAAACTGCACATCCTGAACACAAAGAAAAAACAGTCGATTTCTTCAACATAAAAAACCTCCTCAGCTGTCATGCACAACAGAGCTGCTTCACTAAAACAGCATCTGTACCTGCAAATGCTCAACTCGCCTCCTGTAAAGTAGCCAAAAAGCTGCACACAGTTGCTGAGGAGCTAATACTTCATCTTCTATTGACATGGTTTCAACCATGACTGATGAAGCAGCAGCCAACAAACTGAAGGTTTTTCCTGTGTCAAATAAAACTACACTACATTACAGACGACTGTGTTGCCCTGCAGGTGGATGAAGCAACCGACAAAGACTGTTTATTGATAATAAACATCAGATTGACCTGTTAGTTATTTATTTATTTACTGTTTAGGAAGATGTCACACTGTTGCAGTTTGCTCAGTTAAGTCAAGATACAATTTTGGGAGATGTATGCTGCTGTATGCTCTTAAAAGTCAAGTGCTCTTTATTGAACTTATTCAGTAAGATGTCACTAACTACATACCGTTATGTACACATTACAATGTTTCAAGTAAATTGTATACGAGTTTGTAAACCATGCATGTAAGTGAGGGGAAAACGTTTGGCAATGTATGTAGTGTATGTTGTATATTTGTGATTTTTTTGAGGTTTTTCCAATGTCAAATACAAATAACTAAATAATAGAGAATTAGAAGACATGAAATGAATATTGTCGAATCAGTATAACTTTATGATCATGCATCATGCAAGTGCAACTTATATATGTCAGCACAGAGAAGTCATCATTAAATGTTTTATATGTTTTCTATGTTTTGCTGATAATCTTCAGCATGCCTTCAACATATTAATACTGGTTATATATGTTTCGATGACAACTTTGTAGTAACTCCTCATCTCATATTCATGAAAATGTCTGTACCTGCATACATCGGTTCGGAGCAGCACTCCTCTAATGCAGCTAATACCGAAGTTGATTAAAGAATTTAAATGGTCCATTTAACCCCTAACGCAGACGAGACCTACCTGTGTGATAGTACCATTACTTTGCAGTAATTCCTGCAGGCGGCAGCTTGAATTGATCCCCCCTCAGCCATCAGGAAGTTTTAGTGCTGCTGTGTGTGTGCTCAAAGCCCAGTTTAATAAAGCTAGCTGGTCATGAGCCGTTAAACCAGAGGAGAACAATAAATAAACAGACCTGCTCTGTCCTCCCCTGTTCTCCCCCCAACTTCCTCCTCCACCACACCTCTGTCCAGCCACATGGTGGATATGCTCCAAGCAGAAAGATTGACATGACTGGCACTAAACCCCCTAACTGCTCATAGCACAATAGCGTACTCTCCCTTTAAGAAGTCCTAATAATTTCCCCCGGGAAACAGACACACAGGATATCACAATAAAATGTTGGGGTTTTTTTTCAAATCTGAAATAGTATGCTTCATGGGACATCAGTGTTTTCTATTATTATTATGCATAAGCAGGGTGGTGGGAATGTATTAAGAGACTGCTGCCACAACACAGGCCATCAGCAAGGCAGATTGATGTTGGGGGGCCTGGCCGATGGAGATAGAGTTTATCTGCTGCAGGCTGGGATGTGAAATCTAATCACATGAGTGCCAGGTGAGGAAGTGCAGCCACAGATGAGCCACTAACACAAACCATCACACTTGTATTCAACAAATGGCAAGGAATTTCTCTCTGCTGGGTTGAGACAGGCGATAAGCTTCAGACAAGAACCCTCTCACTTCATAGATCCGTCTTCGAGGGAGTGCCATGAGAAATGCAATGAAAGGATATGGCATTAGAAAGACAAGAAGCTCCACAAAACGTTAGGGACGGAGACTGTCCACAAATATGGGTAGGAGCTCTTTAGATTACGGGGGGGGGGGCTCATAGTCCTGCATTGAACATATAAGACACTGCTTGGTCTAAATTAATTACCAGCATAACCAGCAGCATGAAGGAACAAGTAAAAACAAAAAAACTCAGCCTGTGTTTCTAGAGCTTTACCCCCTGATACTTGGGTCCCCTCTCCCGTCTCTCTTTATCTATCCAAGTAGCATCAAGTCGTGGCAACTGGACTTGAAGACCTTTCATTTTTCATCCAGGAGACTTCTTCATTTCTGAAATGCTACTTGGATAACCATGACCTGGATGACTGATAATCTTCAGACTTCTCTCTTTTGGCACTTTTCCACTATATGGTACCAGAGTCGACTCGGTTTGGTTCAGTTGTCCATTACCAAAAAGTACCTGGACCTTGGTAGCTGGTAGCACTTTTTTAGTATCTGCTCTCATGCAGTTCCAACAGCAGATCAGCCAGATACTAGCAAGTACTAAGATGTTATTGGTTGGAATAGTCACGTGTCATTGTATCATTGTGTTCACTGACACAGTCTGCATGGTGATAGGCAGAAGTTTCCACTATGTGGGGAAAACAACACTAAAAAGATCGGTCCAAGGTCCAATAACAGGCTTTAGTGCAACGTTATTTAAAAAATGTCAGCGGGGATCCTGAGCTCTGACTGCCCGGTCAGTGTAACAGCTGACAGAGGCTGTAGCGGGACCTCTCTTTAAACTTGATGCATGAGCAACATACTGCATTTGGTAAATCATTTATAATTTGTATTTTTGCACAATGAGTTACCAAAACACCTCCAATAATTAATAACAATAACAGGGTAGTTGGCAAGAATGAATTGTTGTAGGTTGTTGAAAACAGTTCACAACCCCCCCAATGTTGTACTGAGGTTGGTACCAGTGCTCGCTGGTGCTGTGGCGACCTAGTGAGACATAACGTAACAAATAAAGTAAACTGTGACATATAAAGTGAAAACCAGCTTGATTTGACTGCACAGATTGTTATGTAACTACTCAGTGAATGACAGAGTAATCATTTTGACAGGACTTTTAGCCACGACAGGAAGAGAGAGTGAGGATATGAATCTGAGAGAGATAATCAGTAGATGGAGGATACACTGCAGTAGTAATATATTTGTCAGAACATGGTCAGGATGCTTTGCTGCATGTTATTTGGTAAATGCTTAAGCCCACTTGTCCTGAGTTGCTATACATAGTGTGAAGGAGTGTTGGAGGTTGTGAGAGTGATGATGACCTCTTCACCTGGTCAGTGACAGAGCTATCAGGTCTCTTTATAGAAGCCCTGCCGGACACATCTCTATCTCCTTTGCTTGTTGAGCATTCCCACACATCAACACCCATCTATACATCCTTCAGGCTCCCACTAAACTGATGACCCCAGAACTGGGATGCCATGCCATCCATTTGCCAACAGGGAGATTGTTTTTCAGTGCTTGAAATTTTAGCCTGGAAGATCAATGTTGCAGCTGGCCAGAGAGATCCCACAGAGGACCAGAGGGGGGGTGAGGTCAGGGTCTTCTCCCAGACTCCCCATGGTGTGTTTAGGGTAAGATAGGACACTCTGGAATCACTCTTTTCTCTGACAGCTGAGGTTTAGTCTTCAACCAGGGCCTGTGAGGACCAACTGCACTGGTTCTTTCTTTGATCCTTTAAGCTTCCAACTGGCTATCAGCTCAGATCTTCCTTTGACCTGCTGAACTGTCTTGGCTTGATAACAGGTTAATCTTTTTTTTTTTTTTTCCCCCACAAGGCAATTTCCTAAACTGCAACACAGTGAGGCTCCCCTCCCCTTCTCTTTAACCAGCCCGTGTAGGCAGATGAAATTGGAAATTGTGATTTTTTTTTTTTTACATGGTTATGTTATATACCCATCCCCCCATCCCTCCTTCTGTTCTTATACACACACTCACTCACACACACACTTTTTTTTCCCCCTGCCTGTTCAAAACTGAACTGAGGCAGAGCGATTTCATGCTTTCAGCTTTGTAATGGCATTATGCAAAATACCATTACCCTGGAAAGGACACTCCAATATGTGGAAGCAGGTCAAGTGTTCATTTTCAAAAGGGGTTATGTGTGGATTTGTGCAAAACAACACAAACAGCCATGTCTTCCTCACTCTCAGCTTTAAGAGCCATTTAGGAGGGAGACATTTCAGCTTGAATGATGGCGAGCAAAGGTTTCTTGTAACTAATGGTCATTGTTAGTTTTTGTTTGAGAAGCACACTAGACTGGGACATCTCCAGCTCCCATACAATATTAGCCTTTCTTCTTTCACCCTCTTGCTTTTTTCTCATGTCTCACACGCTCTGCTTGTAACGGCTGAGATTGCGGTGAATATGTCATAATGAAAGCTCTTTGTTTGCTCAGGTGCTGATCCTTCACAATGGGTGGATAATATAGGAACACTTTAGAGACAGATGTTTCCTCTTCATCACACTCCTTAGTGTGACCCTCTTAGGAACCAAAGGGAGGGAAATGGAGCAAAAGATAATTTTATCCAGCTCTGCCTTCCTCAGTCTTCTTGCCCTGAAATTAGCTGTTTACACGTGGAAACTTTTATGTGATGTGCTTGTATACATTTCGTGAACAACCAGAGGAGCTTAGAAAACTCACGACCACGATTATTTCCTCTATGAGTTAACCTTTGGAGCTGAGGTGTCCTTTCAGCTCGGGAACATAAACATGAACAGACAGAGACCTAAACAGAAAAAGCAAGCAGAGGAGTATTTTTAGGTTGCTGCATAGCACAGTTTTACAGGGTGTTTATTAGTTATGGGTCACCTTGAAGGTTGAAAAGTGGATGGAGGGCAATCAATAGCTAAGCCAATAAGGAAGCAAGAGGCTAAGGTTAAGAGGGTAATCCTTGATGGTAAAGCAGGAAATCTATAAAATAAATGATTTCTCCACTCCTGCAGGGCAGATGATGGTATTTATTGGAGCATGTTTGGGTATGAACACTCTTACAACAAAGTGGAAAATAAACCAGCAAACAAACAAACTGATACGAGAAATAAATTAGTTTCTTGAAAAAAAGAAAATATATATATATATATATGAAAAAAAACCCAGTTTCATTAAACCTCTGCACTATACTACAGCTTTTTAGCTTTTACTGAAATTTGTGTTTTTTGTGTCTACAATTTGAAAGAGTTTGGTCCCCTCTCCATTATACGACTTTGTTTACTTTCACTCAGAGAACTTTGTGAAACCCTCAAGAATATCACACATTCAAGATGGTATTGTGCCCTTTCATTGCACTTCATTTGGACAGTCAGCATTCTCTGTGAAAGCCAAACTAAGTGGAACACCCTATCAAATGGCATAAAGAGTTGTAGTTCAATCAGCGGCTTCAAAGCCAAACTGAATAATCGGCTGAAAGCTGCTCAGGGGACTGCAGAAGAAAATGAGCTCTTAGCTAACTCTGGTGCAATTCATAAATAGCATTTGTTTAATATTGTCAATGATTCTATTGTTAAAATAAATTGCAAATATGAAATTTAACCCATATATATATTTTATAAAAACAGTTACAGCTAGTCTTTTTATATTCTTCAGAAATTTCAACAACAGCCAGAAAATAATGAGATAGCTGAAATTGGAGGCAGGTTGGATACAGACATTACGTTTTAACCATGGATCACTAAGTTATTAGGGCTGACACTTTTCAATGTGTTTGTTTTTTAGTTGGTGGATGAGCTGACCGAAATCTCATTGGTCGAATAATCTCGTGTCACTTTGATAGGAAAGAAGTTTTCTGCAGGGGTGGGAGGGAGGCCTGATGTGTTTCTTTATTTTTGAGTGATAACACCTCCTCGACCACCTAACTATAAAACCAACACAACACAGAAACATGAACACAACATCACTAAACATCAAAAATTACCTGCAACATTAAAAAAATAAAACAAAAATAACTGTCAGAAGCTGTTTTGGGTATAATTATAGTTATTGTGCTGTGATCACCAGTGGAAATCGTCTGCGTATGGGTATGTGCACAAGTCAATTATTATTTCAGTTCAGCATAATGAGTTTCAAAATAAATTATGTTATGTTTGTTTTTCCGGCACTAGCTAGGGTGCACTCGCTATGTTGTCATTGATCAGATTCATGTAGAGATACTGTGCTTTTTTGTTTTATTTCAATGACCAATCGATTGGTTGATGGAATGAATGTGATTTTTGTCGACCGGGTTTTTCTTTGGTTGTCTACAAGTTATTCTGTTTGTGAAATGAAACTGAACCTGTTTGGCATCTAATGTGGCTCAGGCCCAGTTTTTAAACATTGATATATGAATGTTAACTAGCTGTAAGTATGATTTATACCACTGTTAATATAACAACAGTATCCACAGTAAAGATTTATCTCTGCCCTCAGTTTTTCTTTACTGGTAATCTTTATTCATCCAGGTATGAACTGAGTGATGTGTGATGGGTTTCAGTAAAACTTAACGTCCACAGTTTGGTTTTCAGTCACACTTTTTCTCTGCAAAACGACAACACAGCAGAAAGCCTCACAAATGTATTTATGCATTCACCCAAAAAGCAACTAATCCAATGTCATTCTCTTGCTATTTGGGCCAGTGCCTTGCTCAAAGGCAACTTCATGGTAATTGTTTACAGAGAGCAGACAGCTTTCTTTTATGTAGCCATATTTTTGCAGCCATTTGGGGAATGTGAATTGCGACCTCAGAGTCACAGTGCTGCCTCTCTAACCTTGAGACAGATGCCTGCCATGCCAGAAAATGTGCTTTCCACTGCTTTTAAGCTCCTAATAAATCATGAGGACTAGATTTTATGAGCTCACTGTTTGTGCCAGCTTAAGTACATGTTTTATTGAAATATAGCAGCTTCTGGCTTTACCTGTTTAGCTAAGTGATGATGTGTTGTACAAAACAAGTCTGAAATGTCTCGTCCAAAAGTAAGGTGTCTTCTTTTTTTAATAGCAAGAATGTTGTTATACTGAGTTTTTAATTGAGCAGCAGGAATAAGGTGCTAATGGGTCTTTCAGCCGCATATGTTAAGTGTCTGAGCATTTGAAGTCTGACCTGTCAGTAAAAGCAACAGGCAACAGGGCAACATTTTCCTGAGTAAATAATTAACATAGCCATTCTCCCTGTTCGCTGCACTCGATGCATATTGATACAGGCAATTTGTTCCCTCATCTAAGCACTCACATTGCTTCTGTTGGAGGAACACATGGCACACTCAATGCATAATGGCCACAGCAACAGCTTGTTAGAGTAGTTATAGGAGCACTTTTCTTATAAAACACTTGCAGACGACTGCGACAAGCATATACTGCAGCCTTCGTTATTCTTTACCAACAAATAGGTTTTCAGTGGATGATGGATTATCTAATTGTTGATGTGCAATCACCAATGCATTCAAAAGCCATACATCGATGTAAAGGTAACTGGGCACAATTTGAGGCTGGCTTGTATTAGAGGCAGGATTTTATTTCTAATTTACTGTTTAATGACTTTAATTAATTATATTTCTGGACAAATGCTCATTTTGATGCTTCAAATGGATTCAGGAGTAGACTTGATTGAAACATTAAAGTTCTTCCACCTGCTGTTAATGCAAACTCAACACTTCCTTTATCCATGTCAAAATAAAAGCATATTACTAGCATTTCATTGGACACAAACCTTTCATTCTGCTGTGAAATACGATCACTTACACTGTGTTTTTCCCTATTGGCCACAGCACCGGCCATCATTAGACTCCTGGCTTTTAATTGATTAATAATTTTAACTACCAGTTTTTATTTGAGGAAACACAGCACACACAGAAACATCATCCATTATCCACACACTCGCACTGGAAACAGAGTTGAGGTCTTCAAGTCAAAATGATTAATTTCCTTGGATATGGATGTGCACAGTGTACAGTGTGATCAACAGCACCTATTTTCTTTGTATTCAATCAAAATTGTACAATGGTACTCTGAGTATTACTCGTGGCATTGACATATTGTGTAACTGAAAGAAATCATAAGATAGTACCAGCATGTCGGCATCGATTTCACTTCTAAGGATAGTAATTAACAACTCTGAAACTTCCACTGCAGCACAAAAGAAATGCAGCTTTCCTCCATCATTGTCAGACGAGGATGACACTTGCCAGACAAGCTTTGTCTCCCTGTCAGTTAAAAAATCTGCCGTCTTATCGGCCAGTTGCGTTTATTCTCCATTTTACTTCTAGTGGGCTGTTTTTGTTCAGTGAGTGGAGTGGCCGGTCTGTTGCTGACTGTCAGCTCGTGTCAGCAGCAGCATCAGTGAGATGCTGGGTGTCTTTTCGTGCTCCAGTCAGCTCACTGTCTGAGATGGTTGCTTCCACTTCACAAAGCCTAAGCTCTCAAACATCCCATTAGCACCTGCTAAGTCAACCTGAAACTTTTGAGGCCAGTCTGACTTTGTGCATATAATTACTCTTTCTTTTGCCGTTCGAACCCAGAGACCTCCTCTGTCTTGTAAAGGCTTTTGGCCCGGTCATAGAAAATGACTGACTTTACTTCCGCTTTCATTCATTATCAGAATCGTTCAATGAAACGGTAACTTAAAGACTGACTCTCTATCTGATTTAGTTTTCTTTTTTACTACATATATAATACATGTTTTTTGTTTTATTTATTCCAACATAATCATTATGATATGCTGTAGTTTCATGTTTAATTTTACGCTTTTAGCCATTAAGCCTATAAATTGATGAATGTATATTTAATGAATTAATATGCTGGGCTTAAAGATGGGCATGTAAGTGTTGTTCAAAGCGTTAACTACAGAAACCTGAATTGTTTGAAGTTGATTAAAATTATTACCAGTTTCATTCATAAATAATCACCACTTTAGAATATATTTATGTTTATTTGTTAAAAATTCCCATTAGTTGTGTCCTGGGTAACGACTAGTCTTCCTGGGATCCATCCCTTAACATATCACATACATCAGTTTAACATTTAAAAATAAGTTTACAAAGTAGGCGACAATGCCATATAATACAAACAATATAATCATGTACATATATACTTTAACTTACAATTTGTAAAGATTCCTACTCAGTCATTTCTCTCTCTGCTGTCAGGTTCTTACTGAATTTACTTAATAGTATAATCTTCAAACTTCTTGTATAGTTAGATGCTATGTTGATACATTATTTCCATGTAGCCTCACACTACTTCTTTAGTCTATGGGAATAAAAATGGCTTTTTGCATAAACCATTTAACTTGTGATGCTTCCGGGCATTAGCTTTGTCAGAGTGTCAGTTTGTGTCACAGAACCACCATCTACTTGTCACAGTAAATTTTTCTCCAATTGTAATCATATTGAAAAAATGCTTGCCAGATGCTAGCAGTCTTTTGACACATGATTTCAAATGATGCTAAATGGCCTCATAGGCTGATGTATCCAAAGGTTAAGCAGGGTTGTCCTCATCAACCTCTGACACCCGGGTCATTAATAAGGTTGTGCTCCAGCCACGGCTCCATTGATAAGGGTCATAGAAAGGGTCATCCTCTCTCCCGCTTTAGTTCTATCCAATTAAAGCATCAGCAGCTGAATCAGTCCTGGGTGTTCATTGGAACATTAATTGAGCTCATTGATTGGCATGTAGCTCAACTAAGTGCCCTCTGAACACTACACAAT
Organism: Pseudochromis fuscus; assembly: GCA_900323345.1. Taxonomy (NCBI): domain Eukaryota; kingdom Metazoa; phylum Chordata; class Actinopteri; family Pseudochromidae; genus Pseudochromis; species Pseudochromis fuscus. Next base: position 99,864 of record OOFC01016469.1, read on the forward strand.
GACACAGTTGTTTTCTCATCTCGACCGACAATCGTTTGTTGTCAGCTCTGTTGTAGAGACTTGTAGCGTGGTTACTTGGAGAAACTGTGCTCTAAATGAATCGGGGGTGAGGAAATATGAGGATCCACTTGGTTTTTCTGTTGCCTATAAACTAATATTAGATCCCACACTCTGGCTGTGATACTCACTTCATTGCAGGTGAGGGATTGTCTGGCATTACTTTGGAGTGATTTCCAATCATCCACTCAATTTACAGACCAGGGGGGAGGCACAACCTGCTATTGCACTCTACACTGGAGGCTTCAGGTTTTTTCCAACCGAACGCACAGTCCACAGTTTTCTTCTGGGAGTGTGTGTGTGCGTGTGTCCAAGACTTTAAAAAAACAACAACACACATTACTAGTTTATGGATTTCTATGCATTGTATTAAATCCGTTTGAGCTTTGAACCCTCAGTACATCCCTATCATCCCCCAAATGTACATTGAGTCATTCATCAAGTAACATTAGCAGCATTGTGGAGGCAGGTGTGTTAAGATTTATCTGTCCAATAATTTGATAGATGAAACTTTAAATGTCTGCATGATTACTTTTTTCCTTTTGAACTTAAATTGTGAGGAAATGAATTGGGTTCTTCAGAGAGTAAAACATGAGCTATGACACTATTTGATTCAATAACCTTGATTTTTTTTTTTCTCTAATTGTGGTTGCAGCGTGACATTACAAAGGATAAGACCAGTGTATCTCTGTTGTGCGTGAAGCTGGGTTTCAGCTCGTTTTTGCCTCACTCTTCATAAGCTCATTTAAATGCACAATTATCTTGTAGTTTAGAGTAGCCTGTGCTCCCAAGCTTTTAAATGCAACTTCACAAAGACTGTTCTGTCTCAGAACTGGGACAACACTCCCACCCATTTGAAAATCTAATTAAACGAAACTAGTTTTTATCTGTTCTAAATGACTTCAGAGAACCCATTCATTATGCCTGCCCTCCAGTCCTGTCACAAATATATTCCAATATTACAGTTATTTAATAAATAGGTTACTAAATGTTTTCTCCCTCTTTTTTGTTGTCTTTTCTTCTGTGTGCTTTGCTGCTCTGAATGAGATATTTCAGCCATTAAAAGCACACAAAGAGTTCAGGCTTGATGTCACCGTTGTTGGGAGGCCACCAATCTCAAAATCACAATTCCCCTTCACAACCAGATAGAAATGTAACCGAGTGATTAATGAACACATTCACACTTTGCCTCCCATTTTTTATTCTTCACCTGCACTCCAGCCATAGCAACAAGGTCGGGATAAATCTCCTATTTAGTGAAACGACACAAGAATCACCTTTGAATATGATGATCTACTTTGCTCCACTCCTCTATTTCCCCTCTGCCAGTCTTCTGCAGAAATGATGTGAGAGAAATGAGTCACTCGCCTCATACCTGGTTTTAGTAAATGCAGTGTGAGTGGAGAGAGTGATGATTAGCATTTAAACTGTAACCAGAAGGCTGGGCTCGTCTTCTCCTCGGCTGAGATGCACATTGTTTCTTCAGATAGAGAAGACTGCAGTGGGGTGTAGGGCACGTGTTGTGAATCTGTTTGGGTACTTTGCATTTTCTATGACACATGATGTAACTAATTACTATGTGTTAAATAAACATTAAGCATTTGTTGGTTTGACTAAAGATTGGCATGCTACATATCATTTGTTTTTCATCATTTTGTTTTTTGGAAATTGGAGAATGATTGGAGAAGTTTTCACTAATGTCACCAAAAGCATAATTTTCACGTAGTTCTGCATATTGACAATTTACCAGTGAGGGGTCAGGAAGTGTGTGTGTGTGTGTGTGTGTGTGTGTGTTTGGGGGTGGGGGGGATCATAAACTTAGTCAAAGTGCACTTTAACTAGGTTTATATGATATTTTCAAACAGCAGTCTTTAATCATCAAGGGTAAATGTACAAAGCCAAAATCTACTGAATGTTTTTGTTGAAAAATTATTACGCCGTCATTTTTTTACATTTATACATACACTTTTTTTTTAAAAAATAAATGTGACTTTTACTTTTTATTTCATTACTTATTAACAGTAAACAAATCAAACTGGGTGATCTACAGAAGTCTGGGAATCTGAATTTGAACTTCTTTATCTCCTTTGTCCCTGAATTGACTTGTTAGGATTTTTCGGCTGGTAAAGAATTATCATAAGAATCTGACAGTTATTGAGCTCCATCATTTCTCTGACTCTTCAAATCTCATAGTAACTGTCAACAATCACCGGCTTCTCCGAGCAACTGACTGAGGATCTAAACTGAAGCTAATTGATGCCTACAAAGCAGAAGAAGGCTATAAAAAGATATCAAAGTGCTTCAAGCTTGCAATTTCCCCTATCCGAAGTGTCATTGAGAAATAGCGGCTATGGGGGAATTGTGGGAGTCAAGACAAGATCTGCTGGGTAGAAAGGCAAAGCAATATCATTATATGTCTGCACAGGAGCTGCAGTGAAGTTTAGCTGATGCAGGAGAGGTGCTGCGCTGCTCTGCAGTGTGGATGCACAAACAGATCCTACATGAAGGAAACTCTGTCAGCTCATCACTAATCAGTCAATTATATGATGGACTCAAGCAACATCAGGATACACTGGAGTCATTTCTTTTACCTGTATAAACATTTTCACCTGTTAGGAAGTTAGTTATCACTACTCTGATACCATCAGAATATCTTCATTGTCATGGTAGCAAGTGCAACAAAATGAATCCTTGGCAATTCAAAGGAGCTAATATTGGCAGTACAATCTTCATATTTGGCATTTTACACTCAGAGCCAGAATTTACATCTTCCTCCTTTTATCTGATTGAGACGAGCTGGTATATTGTTGTTCCTGTCTTCTATCATGCTGCCTGCTCCCGGGATCCCTGTTTAATTAGAGTGACAGCGATGAGATGCCCAAGGCACCTGACAAAGATGGATGGCTACTTAGGCAAAAAGAGATGATTTGAACACTGACTGCTAACAGTCGGGCTGTTCTGCAGCGCTGCCACAGTGGCCACACACTGTTGATTGATTTGCATTGCAGATTGCATAGACTTGGAGTGGACCTGGCGAGCTTTCCAGGCTGTCGCCGTCTTAAACCCAGCATAATCCCTGGCTGAAGGCCCAGCATGCCTCTCCCCCTGTCATTAATATGGGAGTACCAGTACACCTGGCCACCAGACAAACGTTTGAGGCAGGGTCAAATGAAGTGCATCAGTCACAGCATCTCACTGGTGAATGGAGTGCTGACCACTGCGTATTGTCTTCAGCTCCACTTTTAGTCTCCACAGTAACAACTTCTCTGTACCTTGCTCAGCATTTTCCTCGTAAAGACAAGTTATATGGTGAACCTCATTATGTTTGGTTAAAGCCTCACGTTACAGTTTGTTTTAAAAGACTAATGCAACTACTACTACTACACCTACACATACGTTACTACAGATAGTTATAAAAAACAACTAATTATATCAAATCCTGTACCTTACATTGTAGGTATTTCTGCTTGCCAGACTCACAGAAAGTAGCAGGGATAGGGTTTTGGAAAATACACAAATAGATTGACTATAGTATTGATGTAAAGGCCTGAGAACAGGACGTTTTTTAATTTGAGTTTTGACATAGCACTGCTCGTTTGGACTTCCTGAGTTTCTTTCCTGTTTTATGGATTTGTGAGTCCTGTAGTTTTGCTTTGTTTTTGTGTTGAGACCTTTTCTGTTTTTCAATTTTCTTTGTTTTGCAGGGTATGCGATATATTTCAACATACCACTATGTAGCAATATTAGATACTGGGCCCACCTGCAACAATTGTGAGCCATGTCTGTATAAATCTGTTTAATTTCTAACAAATTCCTCAGGCTGAAGATGGATGAAGTTTATTTCTTTAGTCTGCACACTGGCTTGAATTGGTTGTAATTTCCTTACATAATAGCAAAGAACTTTGATAATAGCATCCTGGTGCTCCTGCAAAGAGTCATTGTTGGGCTCTCGTTCACACTGAATAATTCACTTTACTGCTAATATCACTTGAATCTGAGGCCATGTTGAATGGAGTGAGGCTGAGACAGCGTACTATGTGGTCAAAATGGATCCAAATCTGTGACCGTCTGTGGAGTCGGTTTGTATTGTCAGGAGCACTGCACCTCCTGTTTTACTGCTTATTTAGCAGTATTTACTTTACAATTGGCAGCATTTGCTTCAAATTTTGTTCTTTTTTTGAGAGTTTAAAATTCAGTTTTTACTTTAAAAATAGGAACTGAACTAATTTCGAATAAAACATATGAAGACTGTAGCTCAGCTTTTGTTTCAAACCCTCAGAGGGAGAGAGAGAGAGAGAGAGAAAAACAAAGCTGTGTGAGCTGAGCTGGCACTTCCAGGTTGATTGGTGTTTACCGTGGCTGTGCCAGGTCTCAGTGCTGGCCAGGTTAGTGTTTGCCCCTTTCTCTGGTGACCGAGTCCCTGCTTGTAAAGGCTCAAATGCCAACATCGTATACCGGACGTTTATTGCTATTAAGAAGACCACAGCTCTATAACACTGATGGACTGAGTACAGCGGTGTTTAAAATTCAAGATGTTTCATACCACTGTCTGTTTACATCTGATTCTGAACCATGTGATTCATCATTTGTCTGTTTTTTCTCATTCTGATTATACAAGAAGTTAAAATATTGTGATTAAATATTGTGAAGAAGTCTACGTCGGATTCATGAAGCGCTGGGAAAGTGTCCTTAAATGGTAGAAATGTTCTCAGCTGTGTTCTTCAATTGATGAATCCCTACTCTCTGTAAATTCAGACTGCGTATCAGTGGGTTCTCGTTTGCATATGTACATGTGCTGCGAATGCCCATGAAAGAGCAAACTTAAAGAGGAACTGCTGCAGGAAGTGAACAACAAACCAACTTCCTATATATTAGTCTCGGTTGTGTATAGAGTGAAATAACACAAATGGTACATTGAATGCTGTTACCCATTTAGTGTGTGTTAGATCCAAAGAGGAGCACACAACCGTAAAATAAATAAATAAAATGAATAAATCCAGGAGGTGGACGAACCTATCCACTGTTATCTCAGCTTGGATGGAACATTGAGTTTATTAATAAAACGACAGCACTCTCAGCTGATCCATCTGCAGTCCGTCTGGACCACGCGTCAACAGTTCATCTCCTGTTTCAGAATGAACTGACCCACATCTGGACCGTATCAGAGATCAGAACCGTATTTGATCTCATATACGGTTCTGATTGCATGTCCTGGAAAACCTGGAGAGAACAAAACAAAGGTTACCACAGGTTACAGCTGCACCACAGCAGCTCTGATGTTGCTCTCAAGTGTGGGTGTGTTGTAAATTGAAGTGTCTGTTTATTTTAAAACAAAATGCTGTAAAATAATGATTAAAAATAATGTGGATGATAATATTTTTATTGTAATTTAAGTCCTAAAACCATACACAGCTGTAGAATTGAAATGCATAGAAACACATGAACCAGTCACCTCTCACATCTGATTTATCGTGCTCCTGGATGTTCAGAGATTTTGTTCTTACCTACGAACCAATCAGAGACAAGAAAACATTTAATTGGTGGAGCACTTGGTGAATGAAGCCTATTATCCTTATGTTTCCAATAATATCATATAACTGGTTTGTAGTTATTTTGAAATAAAAACAAAGACATTATTGTCTCTTCCTCGCCACCTGCTCACCCAAATTTCAGTTCATTATTATCAAGCCCAATTTGAGCAACAGATCCTTTTGAAGCAAATTTCAGTTGGTAATGCACAGAGGTTATCAGGAGTCGACCACTGTCTGAACAGTGCATTTGGATGCAGATTGTATTTCAATGCCAGATTTAAATGGCTCTAAACCTAAATCTTTAATGCCCCACAGACATACAGTGAGTAAAAGTTTGACTCCTGGTTGGATTACACACCACACTGACTAGAAAACACTTAATACTGGCAGACAAAATGTATTTTTTATAGAATAATGCCCATGTAATACAAGGTCTATACCCACACTGAGGTAAATGTTTCTCTCTGTTCCTCCCTTTGTGTCTTCATATTTTTGAGGTACCTTCAGCCTTGATATTAAAAATAATCAGATTTTAATAATATCTTAATCTCTCCTTTAATGGCATCAGCAATTATTTCTTTAATGGATTTAGTATGTCCTATCTTTGTATAAGACATGAAAAATGGATCATAACCTTCTTAAGGACTGTTAGGAAATCATCAGATTAGCTGCAAAACATAAAAGTACAGCCTGCTCTTCTTTTTCCATCCATCACTGCTGCTCCACCGCTTTCATGACATATATGCTGACCAGAGAGATTTAAAGTCAGAATTGATAACTAATATTCTCAGAGGTGACAGCGCGCACTGTATTGTAAGTCCACCTATCACTTCTGGAAGGTTAATGGCTTCCATCATGGCCTTAATAACTGATATCTACCTCTGCCAGTTTGCCATACAGAAAGTGTTGTATGATGGCCTTTTTTCAGTCAAGTGTGTAATATGTAAACACAGTGAGAGCTCTTCTGCAACAGCAAAAACATAAAACTTGACACTGAGTGTTATGCATTTTATTATTTTAGCTTTTTCTTGAGATTGATAGTAAGTAAATAGTCCTATCCAAGCTGAGTGGAAAATGAGACATTTTCTTGACGCATCATGTTCATTTTTTTTCTTCCTTAGCCAGGAAGATATACACTTTATATTCTTCCTGGTTAAAAAAAGAAAAAAAACCCTTTGCTTTGCATTTGTGTGTGTGTGTGTCAGGGGGGTTAAAAAATTAATGGGCAGTAAGCCAAGCTGTGAACAAGCAGCTATCTGAATGCTGTCACGGTAAGGGCCATTTTAGCTTTCCATTTGAATTATAAAACCTCTCCCAAGCAAGATGGGTGCTGCATGGGTGCCTGCCTGCCCAGCGGATAGCAGAGATGGGTCTCCTCAGTCATATGGTTGACTGGAGGGGTGACCAGGCCTGTTGCTCATTATTAGACTTGTCACCGTCACTCACAAAGGTGTGAGTGACAGAAGATTCTATTACAGTCTATCCTTCAACGATCGGGCAGCTTTACCACTCATCCATGAGACATGGGGGGACAAAAAAACCCATTGCATTAACATCCCGCCTCCGACCAACATTTGTTTCTGTGCTGCTGGCACATGCTCAACTGTGATTTTATTCATGCATTAGTAACAAAACAATGGTTTAGATCAAAAAGATTTCCACCACAGTTCTGAAAAAAGACCGGTTTTGAAATAGCCGGTAAGTATGTTAAAGCTGCTCCTCCCCAGAGAAAAATTATCTACTTAATTAAAAAGACCAGCAGGAAAGGCCTGGAATCATGACGGTATAATTATAAGAGCCTCGTTTCTGTTAATCCTTGGCTCTGCAGCAAGGAGCTTCACATGCCAGACCATGGTCACTGGTTAAGACCACACAGGGTTTTTACAAGTGGAGACGCTGTTAGTGTGACGAGCTTGAGGGTCTGAGGCTCCAGGGAGATGAGAGCGAACCCAGAGGTCTTCTCCCGGCTTTTTACTGCGATGGAGCCTGGGGAGAGGAGCACAGTGAGATCATTTATGAAGGACAGCGAGTCGAGAGGCAAATTCCAGGTGTGTTTATAAGTCAATGAATGAATCCGACTTCCAGAGAAAAAGAGCCGCGCTGTGGTTGTTGTAGATCTTTAAAGCAAAACAAATATTACTTCATATCACCCAGCTCCCTGAAATTAATCTGAATTCATTTCTTAAGCGTCACATTGGGTTAGCTCTCACTATCGGACATATAGTAGAGGTATTTACCCAACCATTAATCATGGCAGGACATTAGTGCTGAGCTCTGTGTTTGCATGGAGGTGGGCTCTGTCTTTTGCCGGTTCGTCTCAGTGCCGGGGACTTTGATTTGTGTTTAACAGCTGGGCCTGGGGAAGACGTTTCAGTGGGCAGCTGCGGACGCTTAATCTCCCCTGCGCTGACACAGGCTCAATTATTAGATAGCACACTTTGGGATTCTGCAAGAAAGTTGTCAGGGCCCCATGAGATAAATCACCGGAGTGGAAACCATGTTGGCCATCACAGTCTCTGGCCCCAATGGCTTGTTTCTCTTTGTAAGGGTAATGATTTCAAAGCAGTGAGGCACACTAGGGCATTACTTTTATTTCCCTGAATCAGGTTAAGGAAGCTCAGTTATTATGTTTTTGTTTTTAATAACAATTGGACAACCTTTGAGAACTTAATAGAGTTTGAATTTAAACTTTAATAGTGTACAGAGTTTCATATTTCTAAGGGCATCATGTAAATATGTAAAAAAGATCCACTCAAACATCTTTATTTGAGGATTGTAGAAGACAATTATTTTGTGGCCACGAGCAGTTTTGATTTTACTCAACCTTTGCTCTTCTTAATCATCTTGTTTACACAAACAAACAAATAAAAAATAACCAAGCAAACACATCAAATCCTAGTTTTGAATATAAATTGGGATGTTTCCGCTCATCCTGTATTTTCACAGGTAAATTACTAAAGCGTTAATAATCAAGGAATACAAAACTGTGATGACCTTATTATTCCATAGCTCTCTGTGGTGTTGACATGCTGCTTCACAAATGTTAATGTATCGTACAAGGCTGTAGGCTTTGCTAAGGAAGCACCCTGCACCAGCAAACCCAAAGCACCATGCATAATAGCAACAGCTGTTCATGCATTTTAATTCAAAGCAGCGGCCTTTCATTGAATGGCTCCATCTTTCTTCATTTCCGCAATTACGAACTTGCCAGAGAGTTTGGCCTGGATATCCAAGAGTCTGAGGCGGCGGCCATGCCGCTTTCTCTCCTGACCAGCCTTAAACCCTGCTATGCAGATTGCTCAATAATTACATACATTTGTCTAGTCCTGTCTGTCGTTGTTGCCTCTCCGAGCTGCATGCATCGAACAAAGTGCTTCTGTTCCAACTCTCACCTCTAGCCAGGTTGTTCTTAGGAAAGCCATTTTTTACCCTCATGCAGCAGGCTCTCTTGGGGAACTCAAAAGATGAACTTTGTGCAGGGAAGCAATTTATGATGAAATTGGCCCAGGATTTACTTGGGGGGTTGCTGAGCAGTTTTGTAGCCATGTTTTCTCAACATTAGCGTGTCCTCTATTAGCCTAACCTCTCAAAGAAGGCAATTTCCTCAGATGGGAGCGTTTACTTTGGTGTGTGTGTGTGTGTGTGTGTGTGTGTGTGTGTGCAGTGATTTAAGTCAGCCTGTCGAGCATTTCCTGGTTTGCTATTGTCTGCATTTATACAATCTTAGTTGACCTTTGGTCTCCAAAGCTTCTTACCTAGAATCACAACATGATCTTTAGTCAGACGAAGCAGCTGTCAGGTGGTTTGACCTGAGAGGCTCAACTCTCACAGGTAAACATCTACATGAAAACAGCAACAGACCA